>CM064866.1:60173408-60384716 GCA_032719365.1 Prinsepia uniflora | reverse complement strand
TTGTGAGTAGTGACCTTAATAGGAGAGGCCAACATGACGGTGACTGTTGAGTTTGAGTAAAAGAGAGAAAAGGATAACAGCCGGATTTGGTATGGCTGGGGTTAGTTGATGGTGATACCCTTGGACAACCATTTGGGGCTAGTCATAGATGAGAGTCGAGTAGTCTGACCACATTTGAGTAATGCAAGGTACCATGATTGATGATTGGTTGGAGTACTTACATGTACCGATGGGCGTGTGATGTACTGAATAGGCAAATTGAATATGCCCTCAGAAAAAGAGATAGTTGAATAAGTGTTAGGTCTGATAGACCAGAGTAGGTTTGGGAAACGTGAGTTGGTTTGAGATTTTTTGGAGACCGCAAAGGATTGTAGGGGGGTTCTCTACCATGTTTCTCCAGTTATGGTGATTGACCCGGAAGGAGGTCAGAGTTATTGGAACTGAGAACTGAGTATTGATTGGTCGGCGTCCTCCTATGTACAGAGGAGTGTGTGAGATACTGGATAGATGTAGTGAATGCCTTAAGGCGAAACTTATGGTTAAATAAGTGTTAGTTCTGTTTGAACGAATAATGGTCGGGATTTGCGTGAATCCTCGGAAAAACAGACGTTTTGGTCAATGGAGATAAGAACTGAGGTAGAATGGTTACGAGTGGAGGAATAGTGACTTATGTTCCATGGTGATCCCTCCTATGTGTATATTGAGATGTACCACGAGATTTGGGACTCGGTGAGTCGTGTGTTGATGCTAGTTAAACCCTCAGAAGTTGACCTTCCTTGTATAAGTTAAGATCGACCCACGGGGTTGAGAATGCATAGGTCATATACTTTTGCAAAAGAATGTACGAGTACTGTATCAACCATCAGGATTAATATTGATGGATAAATAGAAGGGCTTAATGAGTGATAAGGTGATGGTCGGAATATTGAGATGACGACCACTTTGTCGGATCAGGTGTTACTTGGGGGGAGGATTTTCATGTCCGATAACGTAAGGATAGGAGAAATCATGTTAGTTATGGAACTCCATAGGATTAGAGTAGTACATGACTCAGATGACTTCGACGGTTGACGTCCGACTACAGGACCGTACTTGGTGTATGGTGGAGTCGAAGTTAAGGAAGGGATGTGCTTTGCGTTATGGTACGAATGATTGTGCTGAGTGCTTATTGGAAATAGGAAGGAATCAGGAGCAAAGGTTAAAAATCATTATGCATATTGACCCTGGAAAGTGTTATGGTGTAATTGACCTAGTTGGGGAGAATGAGTTTCCGGACTATCGAACCTTATGAGTTTATTGGCCTGGTGGCCTGATGACACATGTGCGGTTTTAGCCATGGGATCATGTCACGAGTGGATGACATGTAACGAGAAAATCTGACTGATTCTGGTGTATCTTGGATCGTGTGGACTCGAACGTGAGCTAGGCTATGTATTCCGAGCCTGTAAGTGGCATGACTGCCCAGGGGGCAGGGTTTTATACAGAGGTTGAGACTGGTTGTATGATTTCTATAAGCGGGATATGACTTATACCCGGTTGAGGATTGATTTTTGTTTCGAGTTCATCTTAGACATGTTTCCTTGGGAAAAATATCATGGTACGTACTGATTGGAATTTTGAGGACGAAATTCTTGAAGGGGGGTAGATTGTAATGACCCGGACGTTCAAAAAAGGAAAGTTTGGAAAATATGAAGAAAATGACGATTTTGCCACTAAGTAATGGGGAACGGTTGACTTTTTAATCGGGCGATCAAACGGACTTTGACCGATGACTGTGACGTAGTTTAGGATGTCACGAGTTCATAGACAGGTGGCACGTCGAATTCCGACGATCGGGAAGAAGTTATGACTTTCGGAAGTTCAAAGGCATTTTCGTAATTGGGACGAAAAGGGGGAAAATGTTGACTTTTTGATTGACCACTAGTTTTCACACAATTCGAGGACCGTTAGGTAGGTATCGATGCCCTGAGTCCGTAGATAGGCAGCACGCTAAAAACGGACATCGGACGGTTGAGTTACGGGTCTCGGAAGAGAAGGGGCATTTTGGTAATTTTGTGCAGAAGGGCAAAATGTAATTTTCCAAGCCCAGTTTGAAACTGACAAGACCCATCCCGATTATCCCTCGATAACCGTAACAGATCCTGCTCCCGTCTGACAATAACTCGAAAGTACCAAAAGTAGTTTCAAATATATACATATAACACAAACATTGTCAGACAAGAGATAGTTCAGTATTCCGAGACCGTTGACCTAGTCAACAGGTTTACAGAGCATAGGAAATATTTACATGTAGGGAGCAAAATCCTACGCTGCAAAGTGTCTGAGTACGCAACGGTCCGTTTATTCCTCAGCCTCGATATTAGCCTCAGTACCTGTGAACTGGCCTGGAGGGCAAATAAAGCATCAAAGGTGTGAGTGGAAAAAAATCAAGTTAGAAATACATTTATCAAAATATAGTCTTACCCTCCAGTTTTCACAAACATGCATGCATATCATAACTCATAAATCAAATAATTTAGATATGAATATAAATCTCAAACATCAATAAAAACACAGGATCCAGGTCCAATATAGGGTCACGTTATCCCTGCAACGCGTGCAAATCAATAGGCTCAAGGACCGCTCAAATCCCAAGCATCCGCCGCTGTGAACACATCACCAGCCGGCAATCCAGGTCGTCATGAACATATCACTGACTAACCTCCATATAATCCAGCACATCTAGTCTGGGTCGAGCCTCCATTTGGCTGCACGACAACATGTCGTGCTACGTGACCTCTCTGGGGTAAACACTTCCATCCCGGAGGCGAGCGTTATCTCCAGGGTCCATTTCGGGGGAAACATATTCCACACCAAAAGCCCTCATATATCATCATCACGAAAACCAGTGAAAACAGTTGCATTTAATATCAAAACCATTTTTGAACTGGGCTTTAAGCCCAAAAACACTTTTCTCAAATCCATAAATCAATCCACGCAAACCTGCGCAATCACAATCTTATTTATGACATAAATCCATCAAATCTAACACCAGACTCATAATCCGAGTCAAAATCAAGTTCAAACCCCGAGCCTTAGCTCGAAATATCAGTTTCACAATTTTCTCGAAAATCGTGCCCAAAAGCATATAAAATAATATAATATTCCCAAAAATCCGAAAATCATCATATCAAAACATTAATCATACCAAATCATTTCAAATCATATTATAAGGCATTTAAAACATATATGCATGCATTCAGGGTAGAAAACAAAAGTCCACTCACACACCGTCCAGATTGTTCAGTCTCAAGCTGTTCGTGCCCTTCTGACGTCCTGGAAGTATTCGGGCCTGTCAAACAAGTAATATAAGATTACTAACTCGTTACTTAATCTCATGTACGAATTTCCTAATCGTAGGAATAAAATAATATTATTTTAAACGTAACCTATACGCTTCGGGTACGTAAAACTACTCTCAGTTCATATCCGATTGACCCGAAACCAACGCTAATAGGTCTGTATCATCGAGAGTATCAAAAAGTGTGTTGAACCCTCCTTCAGATTCCCGGTCACGCGCCCTCACGCACCTCCGCAAGCGGCTGCGCGTGACAGCCACGCGCCGTGAACAGTGCCTGCTACAGTGCATCTTCCTCGCCCGTTTCTCTGATAAACGGGTCTGAAACCCGCGATCAGACCCGACTCGATTTCCTTCAATTCCAACTCAATTTCTTCCGTTCTTTCACTCATTAATATCTATCCAATCTAACTTACAGTTCTGTAACTTCAATTGAATCAATTAAACCATAAAACGCCTCGACTTAAGATGAACACCCGTCGGGTTTAAATTCGGGTTCTATTCAAAAACAACCTGTTTCCTTCAATTGTTCATACCAGAAGCATCCTAGGAACATTATAAGTACGAAATTGAAATCAATTTCAAGAACCATTACCTCTAAGTAATCGAACTCAAGCTCAATTTTTCAAAACCGTCGCAGGGTCTGTTCGTCACGGTTTCTCCACCAATTTCCTTCCCAATTGATTCAGTTTGGTTTGTCCAGTTCCCAGAAAGCTTAATATCAGCTCAAATTCGAACGAAACCGTCCTAAAAATCAAAATCGAAAATTAAGGTTTTGGGTGGTTTTTCGGGTATGTGCAGTACGGGTTTATCTGGGTTTCTTTTGCTCCTCACTCGATTTTTCTCTTCACTTTGTCCCTAATTCCTCATTCAATTACACTGGTTCTCCTTTGTTTGGCTGCTAATCGATCACAAGGTGTAGAGGAGGTTTTTGTTCTCTGTGTTCTTAGTCGAAGGCAAACCATAGCTACAGTAAATTAATTCCCTTAATTAACACAAAGTGCCACTAATCCTTATAAACAAGTGACACTTGTCACTTGATGAAGCTAATGACTCATTTGCTGAAATGAATCAGCAATTAAAGTGAAATGATAATTATCCTTCCACCGTTTACTCATAACCCACATAAAATTACCATTTTACCCTTGTGGTCACAAATGACCATTTTGCCCCTAAACTTCTCAGACCCATAACTTCTCCATACGAGCTCCGTTTCCGACGTGCCACCTGTTTACGGATTCAGCATTCCGAGACCTACATAATGGTACTCGAAAAATGTGCAAAAAGTATTTTAAACAAAAAGTCACCTTTTAGCCATATTCCATCAAGGGTAAAAATGTCATTTTCACATTATTTTAATATTTTACAAGTTTTGGATTTTTCGGGGCGTTACAGAAACAGTCGTGGGAAATGCTGTGCAATTGTTTAATCTCTTCTCTGATCAAGGAATTTTTTAAGCTTTCTCTGATTCAAGGATTAGTTTAATGGTTTTGAGGATATTGGAAGCATTGAGGTATGGTTTGGACAGGAAACCAGAGCACGGGAAGGTTTTAAAACTAGCTTTAGGTTCTGTTTGCAGGAAACGATTTACACGGTGGGACTGAGAGGGATTCTCATGAGTGTCGACTGCACAGTTCAATTAGCTGAGAGATAGAAGAGGTGAGGGTCATTCTGCTGATGAGTGCTTGAGAGTTTGAGAGAAACCAGTTCTGGGAAAAAATCGAAAATGGAGGGAAATTTCTAAATTTAATTTGTGAGCTGAGTGGAGCCAAATAGAGATTAAGAATAGTCTTTTGGGATCATGTCGCACTCAACCATACAAAGATTGAAGAAAATCGATCGCGGTTTGGCCAAGAACAGAAGTCCCAATTTCTGAAAATTTTCAGACTTGAGGACGATCACGTGCGGGTAAGTTTTCCTGTAATTGGTTGTGGTTTAGTGTTCGTTTAGGTCCTATGAAGCTTCTGTTTAAGTTAATTTGAAAACTGGGCTGATGAGAGTGAGTTTCAGAGATTGACCCGTTTGTTTGATCACAGGTGGATTGATCGATTTAGAGCTTGTTGAGGGTAATTAATGAATGAGAACCTAAATTAAAATGCAAAGAAAGGATGTAGGTGGAATAAGTAAAGGAATTGAGTGAGTTTTGATAGGGATTTAACTGGGTTGTGTCGCGGGTTGAACAACTCGTTTGCAGGCTAGTCAGGTGAAGAAGGTGACACTGTAGCACCACTGTAGCAGGCGCGTGAGTTTCACGCGCAGCCACTCACGGCTGTGCGTGGCCCGATTCTCAAGGTACGTTCAACACGACTTTTGTCCTACACAATGTAACGAACATTTTAGCGTTGATTTCGAATTAATCGGACATCGTTTCGATGTTGTTTCGAGGGTCCGAAGGTTTATGTTACGTATTTAACTAACGTTTAATTAACAAAAAATTATGGGAAATTAGTATGATGTTATTTGGGTCCTTAGTAACACTAAAGAATGATTTCGAACATGATTCGAGATTCCTGGAAAATGTAGGAAATTACGGAAACGCGTGCAGCGCGAAAACGGGCATTATGGACGGTGCGTGAGTGGACTTTGCTTTCAAAATTTATTGCATGCATAAATTTTTCTATGATTTCAATGATTATGATTATGACTTGTGATAATTACAATTTTCGTATTTATACGTATTTTGATATGCCATGCGTAATTACACGTATTTCGAGACTATGGTTTCTCTTATGCCTTGGTGATGTTTTGATGAACGATTTTACATGATATTGTGCGTATAATTTTTTAGGGATGTTGTGATTGTGATTGTGAGTATGACTCACGGTTTTGACACGTATATCGGAACTAATACGGATTTGCACGTTTTACGAGATTTCGAGTATGCTGTGGTTTGACCGTGATTTTAGTGATTTGATTATGGTTTTGATGTTTGACCTTGGGATTTGAAATATGATGTGATTTCAAGGATTTAAAATGGATTTTGAAAAAGGTGATTTCGGGCTTGAGGCCCAGGACATAAAAGTAATTTTGATGAACGAGTTTTCGGAAGTTTGAAAATGGATTTCTGGTTTGGGTTCAGAATGACGGTTCCGGATGCCGGCTTACGGAATCATCATTGCGAATTCGAATTCGGGAATGGATGATGGTTTGATAAAATGATTTGATATGATTATACATGTCCCGTTTTTAATATTGATTTGATTATGTTTGTGAAGTAAGATTTGGGGATTTGAATGTGGAAATTCGGACATGGCGCCTGTTATGACAAAATGTGATTTCGGATTGGTTTTGGAATTTGGATCACGATGGATCCTGGATTGTTGTGATTTACAAATGGTTTTGGGTTTAGAGACCCGGTGCTATTGCTGGATCATGTTTTGAGTTTAAAGACTCGGTTAATTGATGACGGGGGAGGGCCCCTTGATGAGTTTAAAGACTCGGTTACGGTTTTGAGTTTAAAGACTCGATATGATACCCCCGAGGCCTATTGATTATGTTCTGAGTTTAAAGACTTGTTGATATCCCGGGAAGGCCTGATTATGCGCATGACTTGAGTTTAAAGACTCGGGCGCACTTCAGATCCAGCAGATGGATTGACTTCTGAATTATTGTTGATTTCCGATGTTTTTGGATGTGTTGGGCAATGGCCCAGTTTATGTGGTTTGATGGATTTTGGATTATATTGGGTACTTGGATTTGATTCATGATTTGGGCTGAGGCCCTGTGTTTATGATTGCGGGCTAAGACCCGAAGGATTAGAAAAGGAAAATGATTTTGATGTTCATACACAGTTTTTCGTATATTGGAAATGAAAAGGATTGTGAAATGATTTTCAAATGCATGCATTGGTTTTACGTGGAGGGTAGTAACGTTTTCTGTAACCGTTTTATAACTGATTCATTTTTGTCCACTCACACCTTTTGTGTTTTTATTGACCCTCTAGGTCGTGGCACGTTGATCGAGGCTGATCCAGAGGCGGAGGGATGAGTGAGTACGTGTGTGGCTATCCCTGGTTTGGCAAGTACTGAGGGTAATTTAGGAATTTCAGTCAACTTGCCAGACGGGAGCAGGACCAGGCACGGTTGTCAATGTCCCTTCTGGGGCAGTCCTGTCATGATATGGTTGGAAAACATTTTCTCTTTCTCTCCAACCTAGAGTACTTGCTATAGAAAATGTTAGATATTTATTCAATTTAAAATTTTTAACCACATTATATGTCGTTGTTTTGATAAATGTCGGGAAATCTTTTTGATGGTGAAAGTGAAAACTTTGGAAAATCACTTTGTTAGTAATTCCCCAACCAAGAGCATCAACATTCCATTGTTTATCTATTAGAACAAATTTATATTTTTGTGGTTTCAAAAATATAAATCCATGATTCTCTCATTATGATCCAAAATTCTTTCTTTTATATTGCCAAAAACACCAGGAGGCATCATCTTGCGAGCAACTTCAAAAAGACAATTTCTTTTTATTTTCTTAAAAAAAAAAGATTCTATTTGTTCATTTTGAAAAATTTCGGTTAATTGAAGAAAAATATTAATTTTTGTCAAAATTAAAATCTTCATTCCAATCCATTTGTTCAATGATTTGGAATCCCAATTTTTTCGACAAAAAAGTTTCTTGTTTTATCAAAGAAAATTGTTGTTATTTTTCTTTTAAAATATTTTCAAAATTAGTTGTTTTTTCAACTAATTTAAAAGATAATTGGGTCACGTGTTTTCTAAACCTTTTATTTTCTTTTTGGATATGGGATTTCCGTATTCCATTTATTTCTTCATTTAGACTGTTTTCTATTCCAAGATTGAAGAAGTCTTTTACTTCCGAACTTGAATCTCTTATCATTTGTTTGACATTTAGGTGATTGTTGAAAGCTTTTGCTGCTGCTTTATAAGTTTTAAAGCTCTCATTGCATGCACCGCGATATTTGCTTATTTGTGCATGACAAGCAGACCAGTTGTTGTAGATTTCTGATTGGAACCCTTGATACAACAAATATTTTCTGAGTAGAAGGCTTTTTTCTTACTATTGTATGTCGGGGTTGTTTACCCTTATCAATTTCCTGCACAATATAAATCACTTGTTTTAGTGATCTTCTCTGCTAAGAAAATCTGTAATGAAATTGTTAGTTCCTTTCACCCATGTTTAATAATAAAAGTATACTGAGAAATAATATGATATCATTTTAATATGCGACCATCGGTTATGACACACTTATTGAAACACCCCGGAAATTCGAGGATTTCAATATTGTAATGTGTGATTTGGGTATGGCCAATTCTTGACTTTTTGATTGATGAATTAAACGGACTTTGACCTATGACCGTGACGTAGTTCAGGACGTCACGAGTTCATAGACAGGTGGCACGTCCAATTCGGACGATCAGGGAAAAAGTTATGACTATCGGAAGTTCAGGGGCATTATCGTAATTTGGACTTCCGAGGGGGAAATGTTGACTTTTCTTTTGGCAACTAATTTTCAGTTGACTCAAGGACCATCAGGTAGGCCTCGACGTCCTAAGTCCGTAGACAGGCGGCACGCCGAAATCGGACTTCGTACGAGGAAGTTTTGGTCAGAAACGTGAAATCGGGAAGTTCGTGTCTCGGTTTTCGTGTCGAATATTTTGTTCTAAAAATTCTGATTGGAGGACACCTGGTGAGTGACAAGTGTCACTCACCCATTGGCTAGATTGGATCAGATCCACTATGGGATTAAATAGCATTAAAATCAACTTTTAAATTCAGCCCTTAGATCTGAAAACCTCCAGATCTGATCTCAGCCCTTGATCTCATTCTGAGATTCAATCTGGGCCGTCCATCATGTCCCTCCATCTCTATATATATTTCCTTACCCGACACCCATGTACTGTCCATTCCATACCATCACACCACAACTGCACCTGATCCTTACTCTGTGTGTCACTGGGCTGGACGTGTGTGGCGGCAGACGGGAGTGACCACGGCGGAGGACGGCGGCGAGGTAGGAACCGGGGAAACCTGAAACGGTTTTAAACTCAGATTTTGGTAACTCGAATTCCCACGTTTAGTTTTGTTCTCTATGAATCCTAATCGACTCTAGGGACTGCCAGGAACCTTTTGGGCTTGAGATCGTGACCGGAGGTGATCAGGACGGTGACTAAACGGCGACGGGAAACCGGTTCTGTTCTTCGAGGTAAGTCCTCGATCCTGTCTATTTTTCTCGATTTTGATTCCATAGAACCCTTCCTGGGATTGAGACGAGCATCTAGGAACAAACTAGGACTGAAATGGTTGAGTGTGGAAGAAATGGTGACCGGGTCATGATCGCGTGTCTGATCGACCCGAGTTGCAGGAATACGGGTCAACCCGTCTGAGGACAGAGGTGATGACGTGGCACCCTGTCAGACTGTCAGGTGACGTGGACCAACTGTGAGCCGACACGTGTCACATGTCAGTGCACAGTCAGCACTGACATGTCAGTGACGTGGACCAGTCAGGGACTGCCACGTGTCACTAACATGTCAGTGACGTGGACCAGTGTCGTGCTGACACGTGGCACATGTCAGATCTGACACGTGGCCTGACAGATCAGTGAGGTGGACCAACCGGGTGTTGACACGTGGCACTGTCAGAGTCTGACATGTCAGACCTGACGGCTGTTAGATGACATCATGCTGACGTCAGCAGTGACGTCATGCTGACGTCAGCAGTGACGTCATGGTGACGTCAGCAGTGACGTCAGCGATGACGTCAGCAGGGACTGTTCCTGCGTTGACCGACGCGTTGACCGGCACGTGGGGGCGCGTGTGAATAGTGTTTTTGGTGGGACAACCACCATTCTTTGGGTTTCGACGATTCGGATCCAATGGCGGTGGTTTCGGGTCGATCGGAGATCATTAAGTTGGTCAAAATGAGGTTTATTGCATTAGGAAGCGTGTTCGGGCGGCTTTCCCAGGCCGGTTTCGGTCTAGGGTTTCATGGTTAAATGTTTGGGGTTTGTATGGACCCTTACGTATACTTTGGATATGACAGGGATTGTATAATTGTACCAGATCAAGGGTATATGCTCGGTTTTCAGCAGGATTGTACTGTGAGTGGGCCATTTTCTTAAACCCTTGTGTGCATAAATGTTTTCTGGTTTATTATACATATTCACATGCTAAAAACAAATAATGGTTTTGATGATATGGAAATTATGGTTACGGCACGTTTCACGATATTTGGGCTTGAGACCCGTCTGATGAAACTTAAAGATTGATTGGATTTTATATATGTTTTGCATGTGGATATCAATAAAATGTATTTGGTACTGCACTGTATAGATCCTTCCATATTATATTGTCTCCTCCGGATGAGGTACCCCGGAGAGGTCACGGACGTCTAGTACGTCCAGCGTCTATGATGCTAAGCATCGGGGATGCTGTACCCGAACGGGGTTCGGGGAATGAACTCGGAAATTGAGACCCGAGTGGCACGCGTAGCCTTGTGATTGTGACCTTAATTGGACGTCAGGGACGTCAGACATCAGGGATGTCGGGATTGGAGTGTATAGTGCAGCAACTAAAATTATACTTATGGTTTTATTATATGCCTTATGGTTCATATTATATGATTGATGGTTTTAATTACGGATGCATGCATGTTTGGAAAACGGAGGGGTAAATTATACATTTTACTTATCAAATGATTTTATAAACTTGAGTTTCGGTCCACTCACCCTTAATGTTTTTGGTAACCCCTCCAGGTCGTGATACTGAGGTAGAGGAGGAACCTGAGGCTGAGGCATAGATCTACTTCTGCGTACTTGAACCCCTGTTGGGTGGTGTACCCGCAGGTTTACTATAGAGTCATGCTCGCAACTTGTAATTTTGGATTTCATCCCTTGTCTGACATTCGTTTAATTCGGATTTGATGTATGACTTTAATTTGGTTATTTATGCATTTGATGTTTTGAGGTTAAAATTGGTATGAATTATTGGGTGTCAGACGGGAGCAGGGCACGTCCCCTTGTGGTCCCTGTGGGATCGGGGCGGGTCCTGTCACTTATTAATTAAAAAATCACGAACTGCTTGGTTATCAGTTTTGAGGATAAAAACTTCTGGTGCCAAATAAATATGAAATCTTTTTATGGAAAGTTTAATGGCCAAAAGTTCTTTTTCAAAAGTAATATATTTTATTTCATTTGGTTTAAATTTACTAGAATTATAGCCACAAATTAATTCTTCTTTTTGAAGTCTTTTGGGTATGATGGCTTTTAACAATTTAATACAATTTTCTTTTAATGATAAATCTCTATCATTCCAATGTTCTTTTGGAATGGCTTTTAGAACACAACCCCAACATAATTTTGAGGCGTCTGTTTTTAAAATCAGTTTATCACATGTTTTAGGAAAATAAATTTGTGGAATCTTTGTTAAATTATTTTTTATACTTCTAATTAATTTTGAATATTTATGTGTACAGTTAAATTTCCGATCTTTTTTTAGTTTTTTCTAAAAGAGGAACTTCCTTTTGTAATAAATTTTTTGTGAAGCTTCGTCCATAGTTTAGGACACCTAAAAAACTTTGTAACTTTTTTTATCTTTTAATTCTTCAAGAAAATCTCTAATTTCAGAAATGATATGTTCCTGGAGTTTTATTCTTGAATAATCTATGGTGATTCCTAGAAAATCTATAGACTCCTTTTCTACCTCTACCTTTTCAGGGGAAATGATTATTGCATGATTTTGGAATATTTTACACAAAATTTGTAAATGACGCTTGTGATCTTCCTTTGTTTTAGAGAACACAAGAATCTCATCAATGTATACTACACAAAAATCTTTATAATCTTTAAAGATTTTATCCATCCACCTTTGGTATGCTTGAGGAGCTATGTTTAAGGCAAAAGGCATAACGGTCCATTGGTAATGTCCGCTAGGTGTAATAAAAGCAGTTAAAGCTTTTGACTCTCCTGTTAATTTGATTTGTCAACATCTTGATTTACAATCAAATTTACTAAAGATCTTAGCAACCTTAGTTTGGTTAACTAAAACATCTTTTCTTGGAATAAAATACCCATCAAATTCTAGTTGTTCGTTCAACCTTTTATAATTAATTACCATTCGAGCTTTTCCTCTTTTATCTCTGTGTGGTTTCTTACCATAAATGTAGGACTAGAATGAGGACTTACAGTTTCTTCTATGAGTTTTTTCTCTAGAAGTTCTTTTATCTGAACATTGAATTCATGAATATCCATTCTAGTGTAAATTATTGGTTTGACTCTAACTATGACATTAGAATCTCTTAACTTAAGAGAACAATATCTAAGGATTCTAGACCATAACTTTAATGGGTTTTCACTGAAGTTTTCTTCAAGCATTTTATATAGCCAGTGATTAATTTCTAACTGGAAATTTTCATCTTTTAATGTCAGAGATTTCATATAGAATTTCTTCTTCAGATGAGACCTCATATAGAATTTCTTCTATATCAGAGATTTCATCTCCATATAAAATTTCTAACTCTTGTTCTTCCAAAGTCTTAATCACCTTTTTAGCAGTCTTCCCCTTTTTTGGGCATTGAGGTGCTATATGTCCTTCTTCGTTACAGATAAACATCTACATTTCCTTTTTGGAATTTTAGAAGAAGTATTTTTCTTAAATTTCTTCTTTTTTACATATTTTTTTACTTTTGGAAAATTTTGATTGTTTTTTTCATAGGTTTCCACCTAAATTTTTTCTTTTTATAAGTTTTTCTAGGAGTATAACAACCTATTTTCCAATTTTCTATCAAAACTTTATCACAACATTCTTTACCAATATTTCTATTAGCCTGATTTTTAACTTGCGTCTTTGCTTTTAAAGATAAGAAATGTTCTGTAATTAATCTTAGGACATAGTTTATTCTAAATCCCAAATTATCCATTTTATTGGATTTGTTTAACCATTCACGATAACCTTTTATTTCTAATTCATCCCATGGTGAGGAAAGTTAATGAAAGAACTGATCTAACTAGTGTTTACTAGCAGATGGTTTTAACATAATGTAATATTTTTTGAAGAATTTTGTATAATCTTCACAAATATTACGCAACTCTAGTTTAGAGAGTATAACATTTTCATCTTTCTGGATTATGGTTTCTCTAGTAGTTCCACATAAATGTTCTTTAATTATCTGTGCAAAAAATTTCAGTATATCTTCTTTAGCCTGAAAAGTATTTAATAAATAAGTTTTTTTTTTTGGTTTTTTCCCTCGTTGGACTTTTCCCAATATTTTAACCATTGCAATACTTCTCCTTCGAGAGTAGCTGCAACATAATCCAAGAATTTTTCTTTAGTTTGACTGTCTTTGTAATTTAAAATTATGATGGACAAAGATTGTGCTCAATAATCAATCACTTTTCTTTATCTTTAAATGGTACATTTAATTTAAAATTATGATGGACAAAGATTGTGCTCAATCATCAATCACTTTTTCTTTATCTTTAAATGGTACATTTATTAGATCCAAATACGTACCATTTTGAGCTATGACTTCTTTGTTTATATCATCTCTCCTTGTGTAAGAAGGAGATGACTCTTCTTCCTTAACTTTTATGTAATCCTCATCTTGAGTATTTCTCAAGTGTTCATCAAACTCTTCTAAGATTTTAAGTTCTTTTAACAGTTCATCCGCTTTTCTTTTACCCTTTTACTTAAGGATATCTTCCTCTTGATCTATCTCTAATTCGTTTTCAGAGTCAGATGATTCTTCTGAAGTGTTTTCTTCAGACATAGCATTTATCTTACAATTAAAACGAGACAAAAGTGGCTCATATTTAAGAGATGTTTTGCTAATGTTTTCTAGAATTTATCTCTTTTCTCAGCTGTTAATTGAGGGTCTTCATATAGATTTTTCCAATAATCAATTATATCAAGTATGTTTTTATACTCGTCATAATTAAATGAAGACTCGACCTTTTCTGCTTTAAAGGTCATAATATCTTCAGAACCATAAAACAACCTATGAATTTTATTATCTACAGGGTGATGATTCATTCCTCCATAATTTTGAACTTCCAAATTTTCAATTTTTTGAAGGAGTATTGATAATTGTTCTTTTGAATCTTGTGTTTGATCCAAGTCATTAATTTTTCCAAGTTTTGTTACTTGGTTAGTTAAGTGTTTAAAACTAAATTCCATGCTTTCGAGTTTTTTCTCGATATAGCGTTCATGCACATCTTTTTTTTTTCCTAGCCTGGTTAGCCAGTTTCCAAATATGTCAGTAATAGTATTAAGACTACTACTAATAGCACTTAAATTATTTTCTGATTTTTTTTTTCAATATGTAATTTATGATTATAATCTTCTTCCAACTTACATAAAGAATTAGCTACACACTCTATTTTACCGTGTTTTTGGTCCAGTGGTATTTAAGACCATCCACCAAGTTTTTGGGTGCCTAAAATCGAGTCGTTCCCCACACTTCCTCTTTACACCACTTGTGATTATGAGGATCAAAAGGAACACTTTATGGGCTTCGAAACCTTGATAGCTATGGGTTTTCTTCACTAACAAACGTTAGTACACGAAATAAAATAGAAAATCAGCTAATAACTTTAAGCACAAGAAAGAAGATCTAAATATCCTTATCTACTTTCTTTAATACTTTCGAACTCATATATAGCTTCAAGACACCTTTCTTTTAATTCATAAAGTCCAGTAGTATCTTGATTAGTATGTTCACATACCCTTATTATTTTAACAATATCTTTAAAATATTTCTTAATTTTGAAATCCTATGAGTACAATATCTAACATCATCAACATAATCTAAACGTGTACGAACCATAGTATAAAACTTTATTCATACAAGCATACTTACAAAAATGACTTGTTGCTTCAATCCTTGAGACAACCTTCAAGCTAGTTCGTTCTAGCTCTGATACCACTTTCAAAACCCCGAAGGATCTTTATACAAACAGGCTTTACTACTATATTATACAAAGTGCTCAACACATGAGCTCCTAAACAAAAGAAGAAAGAAAGATTACAAGTGGGAAGTTAGAGTGTTTCTCTAACTTGGAGAAAAGAAGTTTTGGAGATGGAAGAGAGAACTTGGGCAATGAAGGACTTGGAGAATCCAGAATGAATTTGCATGCAGCAACTCCTCGTTTTATAGTTGCTTTCACTAACCTTGACGAGTAAAATTGGAAAAAAAAAATGTGTGGGTCCGGATAGTAAAATAGCTCTGAAGTGAAAGTCAAAGTATTTGTCAGCAGGTTGGACTCGAATGTGATAATGAATAAGTTTCCTTGTTGGAGTAAGTGCTTGAGGTTTAAGATGACGAAGGCCTTATGTCAGATCTAACGCGTATAGTAATGGTATGGATTCCGAATAGTGAATTAGGACTCCAACAGGAGGAGTCAAGATATCTAAATTAGGATTAGATTTAAGTTGAGATATTGATATAGGCCTCGGAAAAGAGTAGAAATTGAGATTTTAGGGCTTGGGAAGAGTCGAAAGGTAGAAATGTTGTTACAGTTTTAATATTGAATAAGGGTTCGGAGTGGGACCTGAAGCGATGTTACAGTCCCAGAAAGTTAGCCGTGCACATAAATTGAGATTGTGTAATGATTTGAGATGGTTCAACATGGTGACAGTATGTGATAAGTACTCCCTACCTTGGATAACTGATTTGTATAAGCAGGTGAAAAGGACTATATTTTTTTCAAAAAATAATCGAATTTATATCAAAAGTTGAGTAAAGGAGAATGATATTCTGAAAATAGCCCTCTATACGAGATGGAGGCATTATGAGTTCTTAATAACGTTATTTGCATTAATTAATGTATCAGGACCCATCCCAATCCCCCCCGGAATTAATGAGGGACGACCCTGATCCTATCTGACACGAAGTGTCAGACAAGGGAATTTCCACCCTTAGCTCTCTCAGGCTTCAGAGTACGCCAAGATTCGGAGGAGGTATGTCAGGACCCACCCCGGTTTCACCCCGAAACCCGAGGTAAATCCTGCTCCCGTCTGACTCCCCGAAGCAACATTCAGATAAAACTCACTCAAACCCAGTCAGACGCAGGAGTAAGCACTCAATAAAAATAGCCGAAGTCAAAGATACAACAATTAAAAACCGATTATTTTTACATGCACGCGGAAAAATGTAAACACTCCGGGAACCCTCACGAAATGTCTATGCCTCAGACGCAGCCTCGACGTCAAGACCCCGCGCTAACTCCACAACCTGGAGGGCAAGTTAAAAACAAAAGGTGTGAGTGGACCATAACAGAGAAGTTTTAAAATCATTTATCAGAAAACCGAAGTTAACCCTCCGTTTTGAAAACCACATGCATAACCCAGTTATCAAAACAGTTATAAACCAAATTACCATAAACCGCATCATAAGAAACAGAAACACTATAAAATAGTTATAGAAATCACAGCATATGTATCATAAAACTGTATCAGAATCCATAAACAGCAATTCATTATTTTCCGATCAAACCTGCTGGACCTATCCGAGTCTTTAAACTCCCGAGTCTTTAAACTCAATCCAGGCCTTAATAATATCCGAGTCTTTAAACTCCCGAGTCTTTAAACTCAAAGGCCTACAGGGGAAATATCAATATATCCGAGTCTTTAAACTCCCGAGTCTTTAAACTCAATCCGGGCCCGTCCCCCGTCAATCAATATCCGGGTCTTTAAACCCAATAACCAGATCCAGCAAATCCAATCAAAACCAGTTGAAAACCATTTCCGTATTCACATCAAAACCTGAATCCGAAATCACCGGTCCGATGCCCTTCCAGCATCCCGAACCGTCATTCCGAACCCAAATCCGGAATCCACTTTTCCACTTGGAAACCAACCCTTTTTCCGAAATCCGTTTCTAAAACCGAAAACCTTTAATCATCGAAATCATGTTCCAAAATCCCTTTATAATCATTAGAAAGCATTTATTATTTGAAGTCCCAAAACTATAGCATTATCATCAGAAATTAACCTTTTATCGTAAAACGTGCCAAATACCGTATTTTCTCGAAAAACGTGCAATTATGTAAACTCACATCATAAATCCAACCATCATGAAATCACACATATAAAAAAAGTATAGAAAACCGTTATGCATGTTCGAGTTTAAGGAAAGGGTCCACTCACAGTACCAAGCCCTCAATCGTGTCCCGAACGTCCTGCACGTTCCTCGGCTTCCTCGGGAAATCCCGATCCTGTCAACAACCACCAAATTACGTCACTAACACGTCCACGAGTAACCACCTAACTTCCCTCAAAAATCCCCGGGTCTTAAACGTAACGAACCGGAACCCTAAACTTTCACCCTCGTGGAACTACTTCGATTCGACGTCCGGTTAACCCGAAACCAATTCCAATGGACTCGTCACAACTCTTGGACCAAAAACCATGTTGACCGTTTTCCCCATCGCCGCCGCACGCGCCCCCACAGGCCGCCCAAAGTGGCTGCGCGTGGCCCTCACGCGCCTGCTACAGTGCCCTTCAACCTTGAGCAGACCCGGTTCAGCACAGTAGTCTGCAACCTGAACCGGCGTCAGCGGTTCACCGCCGCGCCTGCACGATTCCTCTCCCTTTCTTCACCTAAAGCTTCGTCCAGTTCCAATCTATCCATTCCCCAGCTCCTCAGACCTCGACACCGCCCCAATCCCGTCGACTGAAGCTCGAACCAGACGGCCAAACTCCCCCTGTTTCACGATCCAGCCACTCCGGTCATCCTCCGTCACGGTGGTAACACCAGACGGTTCCTAGGACTCTACTGAACCTAAACCAACCCTCCTAGACCTTCGACTCAGCCCCAAGCTCGACGACTCGCTGTTTGAAACCCACGGCAAAACAGAGGACACGGAGCACCTCCGAGACCTTCGACTCAGCCCCAAAATGTTTGTTACATCAAATAGATGATTTCGCTTGTTAGAACCCTCCCCATAAAGTGGGCCATGCTCCCACACATGTCGGCCAAAGCCCCTGTGCGTGGGAGGCACGCGCCGAGCACTATTCCTGCATCTTCAACCTCTGGCCGGTCCGAACCAGCCAGTTCTGTGCATTCCGGTCCAGGTCCATATCCTCCCATTTTTTCATCCTTTTTCTTCCTTCTTTCCACCAATCTTCATAAATCTATCCTTTGAATCTAAATATATAAACAAAACACCCTAAAACCTACAAAAATCCGTTCGTTCTAACTCCCCATTTCGGTCCAATATTTCCATTTCCTTCCTAGGGCCTCCTTGGCCGTGAACCACCACCAACACCTCCTTATTACTCCCCTTGAAACCTAAATAACCCATTCAAATCAACCAAAATGGTCTTTAATATCGCAAATAAAAAATAAATGAAAAAATGGCCAAACCGATACCTTTGTCGGTTTTCCTCCTCCATGCCGCCGTCCACGGGGGTTCAGGCCGTCCTGTAGCCTCCCTCAGTCCTCAGTCACTCTCTGTCCCATCCTCAGATTGAACTAAGTGAAGGGGGAAGAGATTGTGGTGTGGGTTGTACAGAGATGGAAAATGGTGAGATTGGGTTTGGGTTTGGCTTGGTATGCACGAGCAAAGGGATGGATGCATGTATGGGAAGAAGTGAGCAATTGATGAGTGATACTTGTCACTCATCCATTGGGCCAATTTAAAATACCTGGGGCCCACTTGAATCCCGTTTCGTAATTCGTGCAAGAGTGCCCCGAAACTTCCGTGACCGTAACTTCTCCGTCGAACGTCCGAATTCGACGTGCCGCCTGTCTACGGATTCGTATCATCCCGATCTACGTAATGGTCCTAGGCCCTCGGCCATTAGACCTCCCAAGTCAAAAGACCCCTGAACTTCCGAACGTCATATCTTTTCCCTCAAATGTCGAAATCGAACGTGCCACCTGTCTATGAACTCGTGACATCTTGAACTACGCCACAGTCATCGGTCAAAGTCCATTTGATCGCCTGAACGAAAAGTCAACGTTTTACCCATGACCAAGGGCAAAACGGTCATTTCGCGTCGTCCTTCCGAAAGTACCCTACTAATCACCGATTAACCTCACTAATCGTGATTAGTCACTAATTTAATCCCAGAATTCGAGACGGGTCGTTACATAATGCCCCAATAACATTGATGGATTTAATTAAGGAACAATTGTGTGTACATTTAACACATGTTAGTTTCGGGTGACTAGTGTAAATCTTTGGGGCATGTGATACCAGTTGATGTGATCAGTATGACCCCCTAGTAAAACTAAGGTAGTAACAAATTGGGTTTAATCAGAGAAAGTAATGGAGGGTAAGGAAGTTTTGGATTGTTAGGACACTATAGGAGAGTTCTTTATGATTATAGCTTTATTAATTTGTTGAGGAGGAAGAATAGAGTGAGAAAAAAATCCCAGACCTAGGGAAAATAGAAGGAACGAAACCTAAGACATCAAATGATTCGCAGATCGGATGTTAGGCCACTAGATGGATTGAGTGGTGCATGTGGTCCATATACACAGTTGTATATTTTTTTTTGGCATACTTTATAGAGAGTGTGGAGATTATTGAATGTGACCATGAGGTAGATTCCTAGATTACCTGATATTGACGGGGCATCGATTGCTTAAGACTGTGTTCTGATTATTGTGGTCTCATGGTTCATGATTTGTGAAATTTGAAAATTGATTTTTTGTTCGTTTATGTTTCATGGCATGCGTATATGTTTATAATCCTATGAAGGTAATAAGATAAAAGGTTATTACATATGCATTTAGACAGTTAAAACCGTGTGGATTAAGCTACCCCATATATAACTTGGAATAGGTAATCGTGGTATACTCTTAAAAGATCTGAAGGTACGGTCTTCATAGATAAAAGTACAGGACTTTACAGGTTGTATAAGATATTGGAGTATCCCTTCCCTCGAAAACCAAAAAGGACCTAAATTTGAGACAACAGAAGTAAGTGTAACTAGTTAAGAATTGTGAGCAGTACACAAACTTACCACATCCATACCAAAATCCCACATCCATACCACGAATGGTTTTCCCCGACTTTTCCAATTTCAATAATTTCCTTGTACTCTCAGGGGATATAAGCAGTACACAAACTTACCAATCTCGGAGTTGACCACAACTCCCCAAATCCATCAATTCTCATGACATAGGGAACATCGTCCCTAGATTCCTCAAGTCTCAAACATACCTTTTTATCCATTCATCATTTTTCATCGTAAATCTGTTGGGACTTGTCCCAACACGACACAACTTCCACTGGATCCCATCCAGTCCAAGACTCAACCACCTCTGAGTCGCAGATACCAATCACATGTCCATCATGACAGAGTCACACCCCAACTGGTGGCTCATCGTCATCACAATCACAGACACCTGCACCAGTGCTAGCACCAGTACCAACGCACCATCATCAACACTAGTATCAGCACACTGGCATCCATACTAGTATTGGCATAAAGGCACCAACATACCAACATCCATACATAGCACACTTGTGTGCAAGGTTGTTACCCCGGATCTCCGCTCATTCCGAACGACGATCCCGTAACACCACTCGTACCCCATGACTATGGGTACCCCCAATTTGACCACTGGCACATCAGGATAATGGACGTTCCCTGAACATCCCCCGATCCCCAAGTGTGAAAGCCACACTAAATACCCTCGATAGCCAGTCATCTCAACAAAACTGTCGACCAACAGTCATCGTTGTCAAGATCCGTATCCACACATCACACTAGTATTCGATCCGACACGGGATTCCATTTTTTCTCATAACCGCATCCGTGGATCGAAACCCATAATCCTGACTAGACTCCCTTGAGCCATCCACATGGTCATCCACGACCTTCGCCGCTCGTCGCAGCACAAGTTCTCATTCAAAGTTCACTTTCCAGTCCATCAATTACAAGTTAGGGTTCCAAAATCACACCCTAGGGTTCCACCGAACCCGACTGCCTTCTGCAGTAGAATCCACAACCTGACCGACTCCGCGGTCCTGACATCGTATAGACGTCCAATCCAATCCAATTGTCAACTCAACGTGGGTTCCGTCGTGGGTTCCACGACGAAGGTCATCGGCTAACTCCGATGCACCAACACCCCGAACATTAGCCAACACTACCAGGGTCCAAAACATAGACCAATACTCAACTGAGTTCCGTTTTTCCATCACATTACTCCAATGGGGTTCCTTGAACCCGGCTGTGCCCAGTGGCACAACAATCCATCAACACATGACCGAACCGACGGTCCCACATTACCAGTTAATCGTATACAACCCCACTTGGGTTGAATCGTATCAACGCACGGCGTATCGGGCCAAACACACCCAATCTACCAAAACTATCTATCAGGTTGACAACGGAACTGCAGCCCAAAGAGACATCACACCCTCGTCCTCGCGCACCAAAGAGCAAAACCTGCTCTGATACCACTTGACACGACCCATCCCAATCCCCCCGGGATTACCATGGAATGTGACGTGCTCCCGTCTGACAAGAGGCGCCAGACAAGGGATAACCGATTGCTATTGCCCAAACGGGCTTCCAGAGTGCGTAAGGATCGATGGAGGAGGTGTGCGATGCTCAAGTCTCTGCTGCAGTCGTATCCGGAATCAACCTGAAGGGCATTGGAAACAAAAGCTGTGAGTGGACGAAAATAAACAAGTCTGTTTAAAACATTTATAAGACATTTATGCCCCTCAGTAAAAATCATATGCATGCACCAAACCCAATAATCCCATATTTATTTAGAAATAACCATTAGGGCCTTAGCCCGGAAACCAAAGCCTAGTTTCAATTTCCAAAAGTAAATCCAAGAGTTATTTCATAAATCGAGTAATATGAACCATAAGGCATATAATATAAACCATAACCATTATTTTAGCCACTGCACTATACACTCCAATCCGACATCCCTGATGTCTGACGTCCCTGACGTCAATAAGGTCACAATCACAAGGCTACGCGTGCCACTCGGGTCTCAATTTCCGAGTTCAATCCCCGAACCCCGTTCGGGTACAGCATCCCCGATGCTTAGCGTCATAGACGCTGGACGTACTAGACGTCCGTGACCTCTCCGGGGTACCTCATCCGGAGGAGACAATATAATATGGAAGGATCTATACAGTGCAGTACCAAATACATTTTATAGATATCCAAATGCAAAACATATAGGTATACATAGATAAAATCCGAACCATTCGTTACGTTTCATCAAACGGGTCTCATGCCCAAATACCGTGAAACGTGCCATAACCGAAATATCATCAAAACCATTTATTGATTCCAGCATGTGAACATATATAAAATGTAGACAAGAAAACATTTATTCAATTCCAATTTAGGGTCCCCGACCCGCAATCACATGTAGAAATCAACTGGGCCCCTAGCCCGATTCCACAAGTTAACTGGGCCCCTGGCCCGATTTCATAGTTCAACTGGGCCCCTGGCCCGATTTTACATTATTTAAGTTCGTAACCGTTTCATGAAATCATATCCAACCATATTTATGGAAATCGGTGCAAATCCAGAAAACCTCGGTTTACGTGCAAATACGTAATTCACCTCGAAATACGTGAAATCATTTTAAATTCACCGATATCCAAAGTAAATCATTTAATCATAATTATAACAATCATAAAACAGTTATGCATGCATCGAATTTATGAAACCAATGTCCACTCACAGACCGTTTAACCGAGCGCCTCGATACGCGTGCCATAGGCCTTCCCGGGCCACACCACTATCACCGGGACCCCCAATCCTGTTCAAATCACATTAGAGGATTACTAACCTCATCATTAACATCCTATTCAAGTCCCGTAATTTTCCCGAATTTTTAAGTATTTTTAAACTGGATTTAAAACCTTCGGACATCCCGAACAATAACGAAACGGTGTCCGATCGACACGAAACCAATCCCAAAATGTTCGTTACAATGTATAGGATAAAAGTCATGTTGACCTCACCTCGAGATTCGTGCCCACGCGCCGTCACGCGCCGCCGTGAGTGGCTGCGCGTGAAAGCCACGCGCCTGCTACAGTGCTCCTTCCTCACCCGAATGACTGGTAAACGGGTTGAAAAACCCGCGATAAGACCCGGTCCAAATCCTAGCAATTCGACACCGATTCCATCAATTCAAAATTCCATTAGCATCGAATTAGATTCAATTAGGGATCTGTGGACTAAATCACACACAATCATACCTCAAACCTTAAGATCAAGGATGATCACACGAAGAACAATCTGATCGCTGTTCATCATCCGAAATCCTCCCATGTCAATCGATTCTTTCAATTGATGCATCCATTAGCATCGTGAGACCATAATGAACACAATCCCCAGTCCAATTGCATCACTCCAAGCTTCAAATCCCACGACTCAAGCTCGAAATTTCTGAAGCTACAGTAGTTCTGTTCTTCCTCAAACAGCCCTCAATCCGCTTCGTTCCTTCGACGAAAATGATCGTGGCAATCCCAGAAGACTCAAACCAATCTCCAATTTGATCGTCAAGGCCCAAATCTTCCAATTCGATTTTCCCCCCGAATTTCGGAATTTTCGAAATTCCAGCCCCCCAGCTCTCAATTAGTCCCTCGTGTTTTCCCAAATCATTCCAGTCTCAATTCTTGTCAATTTCGTTCACAAAAACAGTGGATAGAGAGGAGATTAAGGGTAGGAGAAAATTGAAGTTGATTGTTCACGGTTGAAGAAATTTGAAGGGATTAATGGAGGAATAATTCAATTAATTAATCAATCATAATGTTCCCCCATGTTACAATTATACTAAATAATTCAGGGATAGATCGCACTAGCCATCCACCCAGCTCAAACATGGCTCCAACTCACGGCTGTTCAAAATCACAGTCCAAATTACCATTCTGCCCTTGTGCAGAAAATTACCAAAATGCCCCTCACGCATCCTGACCCGTAACTCGGTCATACGGACTCCGATTGATGCGTGCCGCCTGTCATTGGATTCATATCGACGATACCTACGTAACGGTCCTTGGCCCCCGGCTATCGGACCTCCCGATCAAAAAGTTAACATTTACCCATACATCGTTCAAATTACGAAAATGCCCCTGGACTTCCGCACATCATAACTTTCACCACGAACGTCGGAATCGAACGTGCCACCTGTCTATGAACTCGTGACGTCCCGAACTACGTCACGGTCATCGGTCAAAGTCCATTTGACCATCCGAAATAAAAGTCAACGTTTTGCCCACGCCCAGGGGCAAAACGGTCATTTTGCACAATTCGTCCGAAATCGCCCAACTAATCCCAGATTAGTAAATCATAATTAAATATTATTAAATCCCGATATTCGGGACGGGTCGTTACAACCTTCCCTCCTTAAAGAATTTCGTCCTCGAAATTACCAATCTCCTTATTCCACAACCGCCTTGTGGAACAACAATTCGACCTCGTGTCATGTGTACACCTGTACACCCACTCACTGGAACAACACCAGTCTCGTCTGAACCCAGACATCCCATCACAGTCATACGTCATAGTCAACGACACTCGACCACCTCGAGTGAAAATGATCACCTGATCCGCGATAAGATCGCTCAACCATTAAGCTGACTCCTTCAGCTAGATGGTTCCCTTCCATTACCAATATATCCTTGCCTTTGCTCCCATTGGGAGTCACCAAATCTCATTTGTCAGTCCATGCTGACACCACCAATCAAACTGTCATCACAAAACTTACCACCCTGGTAAGACTCCAACCATCAGCTAGTCAGTGACAACACCACGTACTACATCACTCTCGATGTAGCGCAAGATCAACCACATGATCTCAATTCGCAGGGCAAGCCCAATCCTGCGACACAAAATAATCTCAATGTCCATAATCGCCGACTCCCTCAGCGAACCAAAACGCTGGGAAATCACGGTGTGATAAAATCACACAAGGCTACTCGTGGTTACTCAAACCACCAATTCACTCATCCTGAGTGTACGTATACCGTCAACTTACTCCATCAAGTGGTGTAACTGGAACACATTGAATACCAGCCCAGCAGTGATCACACATATCAATACCGGGGTTCCACTAGCCAACCATGGCTAAGAGCACCTGCTCATAAAATCACTGAACCCGACAAGATCAATCTGCCCAGCGTACAGTATCCAATGTCCAGTCCACAATATAGCCAAACAAATGATATCAGAACCAAGCCGATTACCAATACATTAGTTACACACCACTGGTACATTCCATGTACCGCCATTAGGCACCACTCAACCTAACCAGTATCAATCCTCGTACAACGTACCCTGTACGTACCTCAATCCATCAATCCGACTATAGCCACCCAGGTCATAGCCAAACACGTTCTAGTAATGGAGTACATTTGTCCAAACCAACATGAGACAAAACGAACTCCACCCGTCATCTAGTTCCAATTCCGAATCCGAATTCGCAATTTCGTAAGAAATTCCGAATCCAAATCCAAACATCACATTTTTATTCCATTTCCAAATCCGAATCCGAAATCATTATTCCGTAAGCTAGCATTGGAATAACCCTTCTGCACCCAAATCCAGTAATCCATTTTCGAGCTTCGCAATCGAATCCTGAACCAAAACCCAAAATCTCGTTTACGTCCATCAAGACGTAACATAACCGAATCTATCGGTTGCCTGTACAAAACACTCGATTGACTTCATAGGGAAGCCAATCCCAATATTCACACGTCAAAGTTTGACAAAATCCGACCACTTCGGAAGCCTACTCAACCGAGTAACAACCATATGGACTCCGCTCCGAAAAGAAGTTCAGTCCCGTCATTTACGACTCACATATCAAGGTAAGAGTGATAAACTCTCCACCCATCTGGATCATCAAGATCACAATCCATATCCATCGCTACGTCACCCGACAAGTAACATCACGATCCTAGATCGTCACATCGACCAAAGTCGACAACATCACAAATCAGATCCACCTAGGATCCACACATGCTCACATAGCTAACAATCCATCTGGACGCTGATCGTAGGGTCTTACACCCTCAATTGAATCCTTCGCCAAATTTCCCTTGGTGGAAAGATGACCACGCATAACACCACCAAATCCAAAATCATACAAAACTTCTTGTGTCCAATGAACCCAAGCCAAACATGGGTCCACCCACCAATGCACGCTCAACGTACTGGTAGCAACAATCATCATCTGCCACGGCAGGAAATATGAAGTCAACCCTAATGACTTCGGAATACCAATCACCGATGCGGAAACGAGCACTCCTCTCGTCTCCCAATCACAACTCTCCCCGAAACGGGAGTTCCAACCATGTTGGGAACAGACATGCTCCCAATGAGATGTCAAGTCCAACCACTGGACTGCCCACGTCCATACCTCACTTGGACCACCACGTGTCCAAAATCAAATCATTACTCGGACCTCACGTCCGCCAACAATCATGTACGTACACACCCCGATTCCGAACGGAAATGTCCTCAACTCTGCCTGGATGTGCATACCATACTGCTTCCGTCTCACATCTCAACTTAAACAGGTTCAATACTCAGGTTCCAAGTGATTCACAATCACAAAATCCCACATCCATACCACGAATGGTTTTCCCCGACTTTTCCAATTTCAATAATTTCCTTGTACTCTCAGGGGATATAAGCAGTACACAAACTTACCAATCTCGGAGTTGACCACAACTCCCCAAATCCATCAATTCTCATGACATAGGGAACATCGTCCCTAGATTCCTCAAGTCTCAAACATACCTTTTTATCCATTCATCATTTTTCATCGTAAATCTATTGGGACTTGTCCCAACACGACACAACTTCCACTGGATCCCATCCAGTCCAAGACTCAACCACCTCTGAGTCGCAGATACCAATCACATGTCCATCATGACAGAGTCACACCCCAACTGGTGGCTCATCGTCATCACAATCACAGACACCTGCACCAGTGCTAGCACCAGTACCAACGCACCATCATCAACACTAGTATCAGCACACTGGCATCCATACTAGTATTGGCATAAAGGCACCAACATACCAACATCCATACATAGCACACTTGTGTGCAAGGTTGTTACCCTGGATCTCCGCTCATTCCGAACGACGATCCCGTAACACCACTCGTACCCCACGACTATGGGTACCCCCAATTTGACCACTGGCACATCAGGATAATGGACGTTCCCTGAACATCCCCCGATCCCCAAGTGTGAAAGCCACACTAAATACCCTCGATAGCCAGTCATCTCGACACAACTGTCGACCAACAGTCATCGTTGTCAAGATCCGTATCCACACATCACACTAGTATTCGATCCGACACGGGATTCCATATTTTCTCATAACCGCATCCGTGGATCGAAACCCATAATCCTGACTAGACTCCCTTGAGCCATCCACATGGTCATCCACGACCTTCGCCGCTCGTCGCAGCACAAGTTCTCATTCAAAGTTCACTTTCCAGTCCATCAATTACAAGTTAGGGTTCCAAAATCACACCCTAGGGTTCCACCGAACCCGACTGCCTTCTGCAGTAGAATCCACAACCTGACCGACTCCGCGGTCCTGACATCGTATAGACGTCCAATCCAATCCAATTGTCAACTCAACGTGGGTTCCGTCGTGGGTTCCACGACGAAGGTCATCGGCTAACTCCGATGCACCAACACCCCGAACATTAGCCAACACTACCAGGGTCCAAAACATAGACCAATACTCAACTGAGTTTCGTTTTTCCATCACATTACTCCAATGGGGTTCCTTGAACCCGGCTGTGCCCAGTGGCACAACAATCCATCAACACATGACCGAACCGACGGTCCCACATTACCAGTTAATCATATACTACCCCACTTGGGTTGAATCGCATCAACGCACGGCGTATCAGGCCAAACACACCCAATCTACCAAAACTATCTATCAGGTTGACAACGGAACTGCAGCCCAAAGAGACATCACACCCTCGTCCTCGCGCACCAAAGAGCAAAACCTGCTCTGATACCACTTGACACGACCCATCCCAATCCCCCCGGGATTACCATGGAATGTGACGTGCTCCCGTCTGACAAGAGGCGCCAGACAAGGGATAACCGATTGCTATTGCCCAAACGGGCTTCCAGAGTGCGTAAGGATCGATGGAGGAGGTGTGCGATGCTCAAGTCTCTGCTGCAGTCGTATCCGGAATCAACCTGAAGGGCATTGGAAACAAAAGCTGTGAGTGGACGAAAATAAACAAGTCTGTTTAAAACATTTATAAGACATTTATGCCCCTCAGTAAAAATCATATGCATGCACCAAAACCAATAATCCCATATTTATTTAGAAATAACCATTAGGGCCTTAGCCCGGAAACCAAAGCCTAGTTTCAATTTCCAAAAGTAAATCCAAGAGTTATTTCATAAATCGAGTAATATGAACCATAAGGCATATAATATAAACCATAACCATTATTTTAGCCACTGCACTATACACTCCAATCCGACATCCCTGATGTCTGACGTCCCTGACGTCAATAAGGTCACAATCACAAGGCTACGCGTGCCACTCGGGTCTCAATTTCCGAGTTCAATCCCCGAACCCCGTTCGGGTACAGCATCCCCGATGCTTAGCGTCATAGACGCTGGACGTACTAGACGTCCGTGACCTCTCCGGGGTACCTCATCCGGAGGAGACAATATAATATGGAAGGATCTATACAGTGCAGTACCAAATACATTTTATAGATATCCACATGCAAAACATATAGGTATACATAGATAAAATCCGAACCATTCGTTACGTTTCATCAAACGGGTCTCATGCCCAAATACCGTGAAACGTGCCATAACCGAAATATCATCAAAACCATTTATTGATTCCAGCATGTGAACATATATAAAATGTAGACAAGAAAACATTTATTCAATTCCAATTTAGGGTCCCCGACCCGCAATCACATGTAGAAATCAACTGGGCCCCTAGCCCGATTCCACAAGTTAACTGGGCCCCTGGCCCGATCCACATGTTAACTGGGCCCCTGGCCCGATTTCATAGTTCAACTGGGCCCCTGGCCCGATTTTACATTATTTAAGTTCGTAACCGTTTCATGAAATCATATCCAACCATATTTATGGAAATCGGTGCAAATCCAGAAAACCTCGGTTTACGTGCAAATACGTAATTCACCTCGAAATACGTGAAATCATTTTAAATTCACCGATATCCAAAGTAAATCATTTAATCATAATTATAACAATCATAAAACAGTTATGCATGCATCGAATTTATGAAACCAATGTCCACTCACAGACCGTTTAACCGAGCGCCTCGATACGCGTGCCATAGGCCTTCCCGGGCCACACCACTATCACCGGGACCCCCAATCCTGTTCAAATCACATTAGAGGATTACTAACCTCATCATTAACATCCTATTCAAGTCCCGTAATTTTCCCGAATTTTTAAGTATTTTTAAACTGGATTTAAAACCTTCGGACATCCCGAACAATAACGAAACGGTGTCCGATCGACACGAAACCAATCCCAAAATGTTCGTTACAATGTATAGGATAAAAGTCATGTTGACCTCACCTCGAGATTCGTGCCCACGCGCCGTCACGCGCCGCCGTGAGTGGCTGCGCGTGAAAGCCACGCGCCTGCTACAGTGCTCCTTCCTCACCCGAATGACTGGTAAACGGGTTGAAAAACCCGCGATAAGACCCGGTCCAAATCCTAGCAATTCGACACCGATTCCATCAATTCAAAATTCCATTAGCATCGAATTAGATTCAATTAGGGATCTGTGGACTAAATCACACACAATCATACCTCAAACCTTAAGATCAAGGATGATCACACGAAGAACAATCTGATCGCTGTTCATCATCCGAAATCCTCCCATGTCAATCGATTCTTTCAATTGATGCATCCATTAGCATCGTGAGACCATAATGAACACAATCCCCAGTCCAATTGCATCACTCCAAGCTTCAAATCCCACGACTCAAGCTCGAAATTTCTGAAGCTACAGTAGTTCTGTTCTTCCTCAAACAGCCCTCAATCCGCTTCGTTCCTTCGACGAAAATGATCGTGGCAATCCCAGAAGACTCAAACCAATCTCCAATTTGATCGTCAAGGCCCAAATCTTCCAATTCGATTTTCCCCCCGAATTTCGGAATTTTCGAAATTCCAGCCCCCCAGCTCTCAATTAGTCCCTCGTGTTTTCCCAAATCATTCCAGTCTCAATTCTTGTCAATTTCGTTCACAAAAACAGTGGATAGAGAAGAGATTAAGGGTAGGAGAAAATTGAAGTTGATTGTTCACGGTTGAAGAAATTTGAAGGGATTAATGGAGGAATAATTCAATTAATTAATCAATCATAATGTTCCCCCATGTTACAATTATAATAAATAATTCAGGGATAGATCGCACTAGCCATCCACCCAGCTCAAACATGGCTCCAACTCACGGCTGTTCAAAATCACAGTCCAAATTACCATTCTGCCCTTGTGCAGAAAATTACCAAAATGCCCCTCACGCATCCTGACCCGTAACTCGGTCATACGGACTCCGATTGATGCGTGCCGCCTGTCATTGGATTCGTATCGACGATACCTACGTAACGGTCCTTGGCCCCCGGCTATCGGACCTCCCGATCAAAAAGTCAACATTTACCCATACATCGTTCAAATTACGAAAATGCCCCTGGACTTCCGCACATCATAACTTTCACCACGAACGTCGGAATCGAACGTGCCACCTGTCTATGAACTCGTGACGTCCCGAACTACGTCACGGTCATCGGTCAAAGTCCATTTGACCATCCGAAATAAAAGTCAACGTTTTGCCCACGCCCAGGGGCAAAACGGTCATTTTGCACAATTCGTCCGAAATCGCCCAACTAATCCCAGATTAGTAAATCATAATTAAATATTATTAAATCCCGATATTCGGGACGGGTCGTTACATTTTTCCATTTCCGAATCTGAATCTGCAATCTCATCAGGATCCCGAATCCAAACCCAGAACTCATATCCATCTCCTGTCCAGATCCGAGTCCGCAACCATCATTCCATAAGCCGGAATCTGGAATAACCATTCCGAACCCAAACCCGGAATCTATTTCCAAGTCCTGAATCGTCATCCGGAATTCCGATTCCAAAACCCGAAATCACGTTTCTCAAAACCACGTTCCTGAACTGGCTTCCAGCTCAAAAACACTTTCCAAAATCCTTTTACTTTCTTTGAAATCAAATCGTATTTCAAATCCCGAGATCAAATCATTAAAACCAGGTTTAAATCACCATATCCGTCAAACTTCGTAAAACGTGCAATTCCGTAATTTCCTCGAAAAACGTGCAAAATCGTAAACCATCACAATCATAAATCAAATCATAGAATCACGTATGAAAACATATTAAAACATATATGCATGCATCAAGAGTTAGAAAGCAAAGTCCACTCACAGACCATTTCGACGTCGCCTCGATACGCGCGCACTTATGCCGTTCCTGGCCAGTTCGCTATCTTCGGCTTTCCCGAACCTGTCCAAAACCCATAACAAGGTCACTAACTACTTCACAAAAGTCCTACTCAAGTCCCATAATTTTCCCGTATTTTTAACTATTTTTAACCGAGGCCGGAAACCATCGGACATCCTGAAACATATCGAGACGGTGTCCGATTGACACGAAACCAGCGCTAAAATGTTCGTTACATTAAATACTTTAAAACACAAGTTGGACGTGCCTCGAAAAGAGAGCCTACGTGCCCTCACGCGCTGCCCAACCATCCTGCGCGTGAAACTACGCGCGGTTACTGTTCATCGTCACTAACCTTAGGTCGACCCGGTTCAGATCGGGTTAGACTGGTCTTCTGCAACTCGACCGGCATTGTCGGTTTTCAGTCAGTTTCAACCAATTTTTGAGTCTGTTTTAATCCTTAGTTTCGTCCCTTCCAGACTAATTGACCTACCTAAAACAAAACACGATTTTAAAACCTGAATCTTACCTTCCTGATTCATCTTTCCACCAAGCTCTGCACCCAGGTCCCTCCACAGTTCCTAACTTCCGCTAACCTCCATTTTGATCTTAATCGACTTGTTTACCTTCAATTAGCAGGTTCCAATCAATAGCATTCATCGAAAAGGCCTAAAAATCCATACAAGAGTTAATCTCAAACTTACCGTGTCGGTTCACCGGCCACCAGTCCACGGCGGCTCAATCCAAGGCCACTAATCGACTTGTCTCAACTTCCTTTCACAAATCCTTCAGACTGGACAATTACTTTGGGTCATATGGAAGCCGTTCAACTCGGGTTCCTCACAACTCCTCTGTTTTGTTTCCTTACGGTTTAGGGTCGTGGCCACTCATTCACGGCCACCACAACGGTGGCACCACCTTACCACCACCCTAACTCTCTATTTTACTCAAACTCACCTACAAACTCAATTGAACCCGCGCTACACACATACACGATCGCTTTGTCTATGTTTCGGGTCTAGGAGAAAAAAAATGTGGGAAATGGTTTACTTAGTCTCATTAAAAACAAATAAACGATGGGGCTGGAACCAACCAGACCCCTCCCACGTGTCCACATCCCTCTGGTCTGGCTCAAAATATCCATTCCCACAAGGACATGTGTCCTCATCCCAAAGGTCAGCACCAAAAACAAGTAAAAGACCAATTTGCCCTTGTCTTACAAAATTACCATTTGCCCTTCATATGTTTAGACCCATAATTTTATTTCTCGAACTCCAAATCCTACATGCCGCCTGTCGTTGGAATCAGGGACTCGAGACCTTCCTAATGGTCCTCGTTTTGCGTGAAAATGACAAGTCTAGCAAAAAGTCAACATTTCCCCCTATTTTACCCAATTTACGGTAATGCCCTCAACCTTCCGAACATCATAACTTCCTCCTCGGATGTCGGAATCGGGCATGCCACCTGTCTACGAACTCATGACGTCCCTAACTACGTCACGATCATCGGTCAATGTCCAATTGACCTCCCGAACTCAAAGTCAATAGTTTGCCCAAACTAGGGGCAAAATCGTCATTCTACACTAACAAACCAAAAGTACCCAACTAAACACCGATTTAGCTCACTAATCCCATCTTAATCACTCTGCTAATCTCGGCTCCCGGGACGGGTCGTTACAGGTTCAGCCTGGTCATGGGGTTGGTGTGATTTGATTTATGGCCTATGCTATTACTATTATCATAAGTGCTTGAATGTGACTCAGACTATATTTAGTACAGTTCCTGAGGTGGTTTACATAGATTGATTATTAAGATTAGTATCCGAGTATCATTTATTGGTTGGTTAATTTTATTGATTTTTATTTTGACATTATTGATATTTTTGTCCAAGTGATTTTGTATGACTTGGTGTGACAGGACCCGCCCCGATCCCACAGGGACCACAAGGGGACGTGCCCTGCTCCCGTCTGACACCCAATAATTCATACCAATTTTAACCTCAAAACATTTAAAAGCATAAATAACCAAATTAAAGTCATACATAAAATCCGAATTAAACGAATGTCAGACAAGGGATATAATCCAAAATTACAAATTTTGGAGCACGACTCTAAAGTAATCCTGCGGGTACACCGCCCAGCAGGGGTTCAGGTACGCAGAAGTAGATCTATGCCTCAGCCTCTGGTTCCTCCTCTACCTCAGTTTCCCGACCTGGAGGGGTTATCAAAACAGTAAGGGTGAGTGGACCGAAACACAAGTTTATGAAATCGTTTGATAAGTAAAACATATAATTTACCCCTCCGTTTTCCAAATATGCGTGCACCATCATTCCAAAATCATAACCCATATAATATGAACCATAAGGCATATAGCAAAACCATAACCATAATTTTAGTTGCTGCACTATACACTCCAATCCCGACATCCCTGATGTCTGACGTCCCTGACGTCCAATAGGTCACAATCACAAGGCTACGCGTGCCACTCGGGTCTCAATTCCGAGTTCAATCCCCGAACCCCGTTCGGGTACAGCATCCCCGATGCTTAGCGTCATAGACGCTGGACGTACTAGACGTCCGTGACCTCTCCGGGGTACCTCATCCGGAGGAGACAATATAATATGGAAGGATCTATACAGTGCAGTAACAAATACATTTTATTGATTTCCACATGCAAACATATATATATACCGAATCAATCATTAAGTTTCATCAAACGGGTCTCAAGCCCAAATACCGTGAAACGTGCCATAACCACATTTTCCACATCATCAAAACCATCATTGTTTTAGCATGTGAATAAGTATAATAAAACCAGAAAACATTTATGCACACAAGAGTTTAAGAAAATGGCCCACTCACAGTACAATCCTGCTAGAAACCGAACGTATACCCTCGTCCTGGTACAAATGTACAATCCCTGTCAAATCCAAGTATTCGTAACGGTCAAATTAAACCCCCAACATTCAACCATGAAAGCCTAGGTCGAAACCGACCCGGAAAAGCCGCCCGAACGCGCTTCCCAAGGCAATAAACCTTATTTTGACCAACTTAATGATCTCCGATCGACCCGAAACCACCGCCATTGGATCCGGATCGTCGAAACCTAAAGAATGGTGGTGGTCCCACCAAAAACACTGTTCACACGCGCCCCCACGCGCCGGTCAACGTGGCAGTCAACGCAGGAACAGTTCCTGCTGATGTCATCGCTGACGTCAGCATGACGTCATGCTGACGTCATCTGACAGCTGTCAGGTCTGACGTGTCAGACTCTGACAGGTGCCACGTGTCAACATCCAATTGGTCCACCTCACTGATCTGTCAGACCACGTGTCAGATCTGACATGTGCCACGTGTCAGCACGGCACTGGTCCACGTCACTGACATGTCAGTGACACGTGGCAGTCCCTGACTGGTCCACGTCACTGACATGTCAGTGCTGACTGTGCACTGACATGTGACACGTGTCGGCTCACGGTTGGTCCACGTCATCTGACAGGCTGACAGGGTGCCACGTCAGCACCACTGTCCTCAGACGGGTTGACCCGTTTTCCTGCAACTCGGGTCGATCAGACCCGCGATCGAGACCCGGTTGCCATTCCTTCATTTCTGGGTCATTTTGGTTCCTTTCAATTCGTATTTACTCGCCATAAATCCTAGATTAGTTCTAAGTAATTAGAATTGAGAAACACGGATCGAATCGAGGGCCTACCTTGAAGAACAGCTCTGGCCTCCCGTCGCAGTTTTGCCACCGCCCTGAGCTCCACCGGCCACGAGTTCGATTCCAGAAGGTTCCTGGATGTTCCTAGAGTTGATTAGGATTGATCACTGACCAGTTTAAACGTGGGAAAAGATTTACCAGAAATCTGGGTTGAAACCGCCACGGGTTTCCCCTGCTTCCTTCCGCGCCGCCGTCTGCCGCCGTCCACCGCCGTGCCTCCGTCCTTCCCCGGGAGTCCAGCAACACACAGACACAATGAGTGGGTAGCTGGCTGGGATACTTTGATCGAAATGGACAGAGTGCCCTGCGGGTGGGAAATATAAAGAATTGGAGGGAAGGAAATGGACGGCTCAGATTGAATCTCCAGATTAGATCAAGGGCTGAGATCTGATCTGGGGTTTTCAATCCAAAGGCTGAAATTTAAAGCTGGTTCAAATGTTTAATTAATCCAATAGTGGATCTGATCCAATCTAGCCAATGGGTGAGTGACACTTGTCACTCCCCAGGTGTCCTTCAATCAGAATTTCTGAATATAATATTCGACACGAAAACCGAGACACGAACTTCCCGAATTCACGTTTCTGACCATAACTTCCTCGTACGAAGTCCGATTTCAGCGTGCCGCCTGTCTACGGACTCAGGACGTTGAGGCCTACCCAACGGTCCTTGAGTCAACTGAAAATTAGTTGTCAAAAGAAAAGTCAACATTTTCCCCCGAGAGTCCAAATTACGGTAATGCCCCTGAACTTCCGATAGCCATAACTTTCACCCTGATCGTCCGAATCGGACGTGCCACCTGTCTATGAACTCGTGACGTCCCGAACTACGTCACGGTCATAGGTCAAAGTCCATTTAGTTCATAAATCAAAAAGTCAATAATTTGACCATACCATTCACAAGGGTAAAATCGTCAAATCACACATTAAATTACAAAATGAGAATCCTCGAATTTCCGGGGTGTTACAACCTTCCCCCCTTAAGAAATTTCGTCCCGAAATTTCAAAGAAACAAATGAGGAAATTGTTCTCGCATCTGGGCCTCAGGCTCCCATGTGGCTTCTTCCACATCCTGGTTTCTCCAGAGAATTTTCACGAGAGGGATCGTCTTTCGACGTAGTACCTTGTCCTTCCGATCCAAGATCTGTACTGGTTGTTCTTCAAAGCTCAAATCCTCCCGTAGTTCGACAGGTTGTTCCCTAAGTACATGAGAAGCATCACGTACGTACATCCGCAACATCGATACGTGGAAAACATCGTGAACTCTTGATAGTTCTGGGGGTAGTGCCAATCTGTATGCAACCTTGCCAATTCTCTCCACGATTTCATAAGGTCCGATAAAACGCGGACTCAGTTTCCCCCGTCGGCCAAAACGGATAATCCCTTTCCACGGAGACAACTTCAGGAAGACAAAATCTCCCACTTCAAACTCCAAGTCTCGAATCCGTCGGTCGGCATAGCTCTTCTGGCGATCCTGTGCCACCTTCAATCTTTCCTTGATCACGCGAACAGTTTCCATGGTTAAGTCCATTATCTCCGGCCCTACAGCCGCTCGCTCCCCTACCTCCGTCCAGCAGATAGGTGTCCTGCACTGTCGGCCATACAGTGCCTCATACGGTGCCATCCCGATGCTTGCCTGATAGCTGTTGTTGTAAGCGAATTCCATCAATGGCAAATGAGTATCCCAAGAGTCTTGAAACTGTAGTACACATGACCTCATCATGTCCTCCAGGGTTTGAATGGTTCTCTCAGACTGTCCATCGGTCTGTGGATGGAAAGCAGTACTGAAACGTAGGTTTGTTCCCAAAGTAGCTTGCAAACTCCGCCAGAACCTGGAAGTGAAACGCGGATCACGATCGGACACGATTGATTCCGGCGTACCATGAAGTCGTATGATTTCCTTCACAAACAGCTGAGCCAGTCGGTTAGGTTTATAGGTTTCCTGAACTGGCAGAAAATGGGCTGATTTGGTTAACCGATCCACGATCACCCATACTCCGTCCACTCCACTCTGAGTCCTCGGTAACTTAAAGACGAAGTCCATGGTGATGTGATCCCACTTCCACTCAGGAATCGGAAGTGGCTGCATAGCCCCATACGGTCTCTGCCGTTCTGCCTTAACCTGCTGACAGGTTAAGCATTTGCTCACGAACTCAGCAATATCCTTCTTCATTCCTGGCCACCAATAATGGTTCCGGAGGGTACGGTACATCTTTGTACCTCCCGGATGCATAGCATAGGCCGAACTGTGGGCCTCCTCAAGTATCTCGGCCCGTAACTCTGCCACTGCAGGTACGCACAAACGACCCAATTTCACCAGTGCTCCATCGTCCCGGATGGTAAAATCCTGTCTCCCATCCGCATCGACCTCAATTCTGTAAATACAGAGTATCGGATCCTGCAGTTGTGCTTCAATGATCCGATCAATCAGTACTGGTCGCACATGGAAGCTGGCCAACAAAGCTCCATGCTCGTCAGTACCCAAAATAACTCCCGCCTTCCGGAGTTCCACCAGCAAGGGAAGATACACCATCCCAAGGTGTGCAATAGTTCCTGCTGATTTCCTGCTGAGTGCATCCGCCACCACATTGGCCTTACCCGGATGGTACTCGATCGTACAGTCATAGTCCTTCAGTAGCTCCAACCATCTCCGTTGTCTCATGTTGAGCTCCTTCTGAGTGAATAAGTACTTAAGACTCTGGTGGTCGGTGTAAATCCGACACGTTGCGCCGAATAGATAATGTCTCCAGATTTTGAGAGCATGAACCACCGCCGCCAACTCCAAATCATGGGTAGGGTAGTTCAGCTCATGAGTCTTCAGCTGCCGGGATGCATAGGCGATAACCTTGCCAGTTTGCATCAACACGCAGCCCAGACCTTGCAGTGAAGCATCACTGAAAACTACAAACTCTCCACTGTCGTCCGGCAATGCAAGGACAGGTGCAGTGGTCAATCGATCCTTCAACTCTTGAAAGCTCCGATCGCACTGCTCGTCCCAGATAAACTTTACTCCTTTCCGAGTCAGACGAGTCAATGGTGCAGCAATTTTGGAGAAACCCTCCACGAATCTCCGGTAGTAACCTGCTAATCCGACGAAACTCCGCACCTCGGTCACCGTTGTCGGTCTAGCCCAGTTGGTCACCGCTTCTGTTTTCTGGGGATCCACGCAAATCCCATCCGTCGATATCACGTGTCCCAGAAAACCAATACTGCTCAGCCAAAACTGACACTTGCTCAGCTTGGCATACAATTGTTCTTGTCTCAGTCTCTCCAAAACCAACCGTAGATGTTCTTCATGTGCACGGGCACTCCTCGAGTATACCAAAATATCATCGATGAACACAATCACGAACTTATCCAGGTAGGGTCGGAAGACCCGGTTCATCAGATCCATGAATGCTGCTGGAGCATTCGTCAAACCAAATGGCATAACAAGGAACTCGTAGTGCCCGTAGCGGGTTCGGAAAGCAGTTTTCGGAATATCCTCCTCCGAAATCCTCAGTTGGTGATACCCAGATCGCAAATCAATTTTCGAGAAGCACTGAGCTCCCCGCAACTGGTCGAAAAGGTCATCAATCCTGGGTAGAGGATACTGGTTCCTCAATGTCACCTTGTTGAGTTGTCGATAATCAATACATAAACGGAGACTTCCTTCCTTCTTCTTCACGAACAACACCGGTGCTCCCCACGGTGAAGTGCTCGGTCGGACATATCCCAAATCTACCAACTCCTGCAATTGAGTCTTGAGTTCCCGTAACTCGGCCGGCGCCATCCGGTATGGTGCCTGGGATATAGGTCGGGTACCCGGGAGTAGTTCAATAGTAAACTCAATCTCCCGCGATGGTGGCAATCCAGGTAAGTCTTCCGGGAATACGTCCGGAAACTCACAGACCACCGGTATTTCGTCGATAACCGGAGTATCGACCCGTTCCGACACGACATGCGCCAGATAACCCTGGCATCCCTTCCGTAGAAGTTTGGTAGCAGTAAGTGACGAAATCACTTCAGGAGGCGAACCATCACGTTCCCCCTGAAAGATAACTTCCGGCAAACCCGGGCTCCGCAAAATTACTTGCTTGCTACAGCAGTCGATGAGCGATCCGTGCTCCGACAGCCAATCCATCCCTAGGATTATATCGAAGTCGTGGATATCCAGAATAATTAAGTCTGCTGGTAAATCCACATCCTCAATTCTTACCGGGCACCTCCGAATCACCTGATTCACAAGGTACACGGTACCCATCGGGGTGCCAACACCCATTTCGCAATCTAAGGCTGATACCACACAATCAAGCAAACCAGCACAACTCCTCGAAATAAAAGAATGTGTAGCCCCCGCATCCATTAATACACGTACAAGAAAATTAAGGATATGTAGTGTACCTGTGACCACGCCTGGAGCAGTCCTCGCCTGCTGCTGGGTCATTGCAAACACTTGGGCCCTCGGCCCTCCGTTCCGTCCGCGCCCGCGCGCGCCACGTCCAGCACCACGGTCACCTCCCTGACCGCGACCTCCGTTAGTGTGGGACGCCGTGCTCTGCACCACACTAGAGCCCCCAGCGTCGTTGTTCTTGGACAACTGCAGACAATCGCAGGCATAGTGGCCTTCCTCTCCGCAAGCAAAACAAGTTACTGGCCTTGGCCTGCCCGAATGCCCACCAGATGCACCACTCCAAGATGAGTGCTGCCCAGAATTGTGTCCAGATCCTCTGCCCTGAGAGCCTCCACGTCGACCCGACCAGCCACGACCCTTGAAGGATGAGGGTGCTCCTCTGTAGCTCCCTCCCCTGTTGTTCTTCCGGCCCGATGGCCCATGGTGTGGGCGATCCTGACGTCGCCCCTCCCCCGAAGGTTGTCGTGATTGGTGTGCCGCCAGACTGGCCTCGACACGCACCGCTGCGTCGACCATATCCCTCAGAGAAGCATGAGTGGTAGCAGTCACACTGGCCCGGATCTCCCCTCGGAGTCCAAGCTCAAACCGCTGGCATTTGTCCTCCTCCGTGCTTACGAATGAGGCAGCGAACCGGGAAAGTCTCCCGAAAGTTTGCTCGTAGTCTGAAACAGACATGTCACCCTGCTCCAGCCGCAGGAATTCCGCCTCCCGCGCCGCGCGAAAAGATCGCGGGTAGTACTGGTCCAGAAACCTGGAACGAAAAGCTTCCCAGGTAGTGGTATGGACAGACCACCCGGACATTTCGAGTCCATGCCACCACTGGTAGGCTCCTCCCTCCAGTAAGAAGGCCGCCAGAGTCACTCGTTCGCCCGGAGGGCAGTGCATCACCGAGAAGATCCTCTCCCACTTGGTGATCCAGTCGTGAGCATCCTCGGGGTTTGATCCCCCGCAGAAAGGAGTGGCTCCCAAACGTTGAGCCCTTTCGATGCTCGCGCATTCCATCTCTCTTTCTAGATCCTCGTCCGTTCGAGTGTGCGGAATTCTCCTAGGAGGCATAACCAACTGTCAAGAGGCATAGATCAGAAAACAATATTCTTAAAAGTCGAAAAGTAACTAGTACTAATCGCTAGTCTAGCATGCAGACCAATACCCTAGTACTGACCACAACCTAGTGCTCTGATACCAAGCTGACAGGACCCGCCCCGATCCCACAGGGACCACAAGGGGACGTGCCCTGCTCCCGTCTGACACCCAATAATTCATACCAATTTTAACCTCAAAACATTTAAAAGCATAAATAACCAAATTAAAGTCATACATAAAATCCGAATTAAACGAATGTCAGACAAGGGATATAATCCAAAATTACAAATTTTGGAGCACGACTCTAAAGTAATCCTGCGGGTACACCGCCCAGCAGGGGTTCAGGTACGCAGAAGTAGATCTATGCCTCAGCCTCTGGTTCCTCCTCTACCTCAGTTTCCCGACCTGGAGGGGTTATCAAAACAGTAAGGGTGAGTGGACCGAAACACAAGTTTATGAAATCGTTTGATAAGTAAAACATATAATTTACCCCTCCGTTTTCCAAATATGCGTGCACCATCATTCCAAAATCATAACCCATATAATATGAACCATAAGGCATATAGCAAAACCATAACCATAATTTTAGTTGCTGCACTATACACTCCAATCCCGACATCCCTGATGTCTGACGTCCCTGACGTCCAATAGGTCACAATCACAAGGCTACGCGTGCCACTCGGGTCTCAATTCCGAGTTCAATCCCCGAACCCCGTTCGGGTACAGCATCCCCGATGCTTAGCGTCATAGACGCTGGACGTACTAGACGTCCGTGACCTCTCCGGGGTACCTCATCCGGAGGAGACAATATAATATGGAAGGATCTATACAGTGCAGTAACAAATACATTTTATTGATTTCCACATGCAAACATATATATATACCGAATCAATCATTAAGTTTCATCAAACGGGTCTCAAGCCCAAATACCGTGAAACGTGCCATAACCACATTTTCCACATCATCAAAACCATCATTGTTTTAGCATGTGAATAAGTATAATAAAACCAGAAAACATTTATGCACACAAGAGTTTAAGAAAATGGCCCACTCACAGTACAATCCTGCTAGAAACCGAACGTATACCCTCGTCCTGGTACAAATGTACAATCCCTGTCAAATCCAAGTATTCGTAACGGTCAAATTAAACCCCCAACATTCAACCATGAAAGCCTAGGTCGAAACCGACCCGGAAAAGCCGCCCGAACGCGCTTCCCAAGGCAATAAACCTTATTTTGACCAACTTAATGATCTCCGATCGACCCGAAACCACCGCCATTGGATCCGGATCGTCGAAACCTAAAGAATGGTGGTGGTCCCACCAAAAACACTGTTCACACGCGCCCCCACGCGCCGGTCAACGTGGCAGTCAACGCAGGAACAGTTCCTGCTGATGTCATCGCTGACGTCACTGCTGACGTCAGCATGACGTCATGCTGACGTCATCTGACAGCTGTCAGGTCTGACGTGTCAGACTCTGACAGGTGCCACGTGTCAACATCCAATTGGTCCACCTCACTGATCTGTCAGACCACGTGTCAGATCTGACATGTGCCACGTGTCAGCACGGCACTGGTCCACGTCACTGACATGTCAGTGACACGTGGCAGTCCCTGACTGGTCCACGTCACTGACATGTCAGTGCTGACTGTGCACTGACATGTGACACGTGTCGGCTCACGGTTGGTCCACGTCATCTGACAGGCTGACAGGGTGCCACGTCAGCACCACTGTCCTCAGACGGGTTGACCCGTTTTCCTGCAACTCGGGTCGATCAGACCCGCGATCGAGACCCGGTTGCCATTCCTTCATTTCTGGGTCATTTTGGTTCCTTTCAATTCGTATTTACTCGCCATAAATCCTAGATTAGTTCTAAGTAATTAGAATTGAGAAACACGGATCGAATCGAGGGCCTACCTTGAAGAACAGCTCTGGCCTCCCGTCGCAGTTTTGCCACCGCCCTGAGCTCCACCGGCCACGAGTTCGATTCCAGAAGGTTCCTGGATGTTCCTAGAGTTGATTAGGATTGATCACTGACCAGTTTAAACGTGGGAAAAGATTTACCAGAAATCTGGGTTGAAACCGCCACGGGTTTCCCCTGCTTCCTTCCGCGCCGCCGTCTGCCGCCGTCCACCGCCGTGCCTCCGTCCTTCCCCGGGAGTCCAGCAACACACAGACACAATGAGTGGGTAGCTGGCTGGGATACTTTGATCGAAATGGACAGAGTGCCCTGCGGGTGGGAAATATAAAGAATTGGAGGGAAGGAAATGGACGGCTCAGATTGAATCTCCAGATTAGATCAAGGGCTGAGATCTGATCTGGGGTTTTCAATCCAAAGGCTGAAATTTAAAGCTGGTTCAAATGTTTAATTAATCCAATAGTGGATCTGATCCAATCTAGCCAATGGGTGAGTGACACTTGTCACTCCCCAGGTGTCCTTCAATCAGAATTTCTGAATATAATATTCGACACGAAAACCGAGACACGAACTTCCCGAATTCACGTTTCTGACCATAACTTCCTCGTACGAAGTCCGATTTCAGCGTGCCGCCTGTCTACGGACTCAGGACGTTGAGGCCTACCCAACGGTCCTTGAGTCAACTGAAAATTAGTTGTCAAAAGAAAAGTCAACATTTTCCCCCGAGAGTCCAAATTACGGTAATGCCCCTGAACTTCCGATAGCCATAACTTTCACCCTGATCGTCCGAATCGGACGTGCCACCTGTCTATGAACTCGTGACGTCCCGAACTACGTCACGGTCATAGGTCAAAGTCCATTTAGTTCATAAATCAAAAAGTCAATAATTTGACCATACCATTCACAAGGGTAAAATCGTCAAATCACACATTAAATTACAAAATGAGAATCCTCGAATTTCCGGGGTGTTACATGGTGAGCTTGGATTTTGGGAAATAGTGTTTTATGACTTTTGTGGTCCCACGATCTTTGGTTAAGTGATTTGGAACGAGATTGTTAGTTTATTTACACTTAATCCTAAGTGATGTATGGATTATTGGGATCGTGATGGATAGGAGTAAATATGGGAATCTTAGCAGTGCCCTAGAGAAGATGCTAGGTATTACTACAATAAAAACATGTTAGCTTTTGGTCGAAAACTTGACTGATATCACCTGTTGATTAAATTTTGAGGATGAAATTTATTTATTTTAGAGGGGGAAGGGGGGAGGGGGAGTAGGTTGCAACGACCGGGGACTGGATACGGGTCAAAATTGGCTAAGGGTAATATGATAATTTTGACAACGAAGGTATTTTGGTAATTTTTCTAGAATGACCTAGGGTACTCTAGAAGATTCTTCATTTTTCCTCCTTCTCCTTTCACTGACCTATTATGTATATTTATAGAAGATTGTGTGTGCGGGTGCAATTCTGTGGAGTATGGTTGGAGAAGGGAGAAACCACCATGGAACGTGATAAACTGAGAAAGAAAACCAGAGAAGGAAAATGGGAAAGAATGACATAAGAAAAGAAAATGAGGAGAACTGGGGAAGGAGAGGTACCCCAGGCCTGCGGCCGTGATCCAACCCGTGAGGGTTAAAAAAATGGTATGCGGAGGAGTAAGCCATTTTGAGGGGTTTTGGCACAAACTGAGGGTCTTAGGAGGCTGTGTAAACTCCTAGGATCATTCTAAACAAAGAAAATGAGGGCTTGGATGTCAGAAACGTTGTTGAACAGTTTTGGGAAACCAAGGAAAAAAATGGAAAAGTCACGGAGCCGACTAGCGAACAAACTTTATTACGAGGCCGACCAGCGCAGCCAGGCATATGAGCGCAACTCTTACTCAAATAAGAGGAAGAGCTCTTGTGACAAAAATAAAAATGGCATGAAAGACAGAAGGTACGACAACCGTGGATAGAAGTCCCACAACATACTCCTCAGGGAGACCACCAACGACGTCCAGTACCTAGGTACGAAACTTACATCATTTTGAATACTTCCTTAGAGAACGTACTTTAAATGTGGAGAACATGATTAAGAAACCCAAGGCTCGGCCCGTAAACTCCTAACCATCTCTTCTTTCCAATCTCTACTATCAATACCATAAGTTTAATGGCCACTCCATTAACGAATAGGTGGCATTCCGCGACATTGTGGAAGGACTGATCTGCAATGGGAAGATCAACCAGTTTTTTTGCGAAATGCCCTGCGATTGGTAGTAAACCCGCAAACCAACACCATAAGTGGTGGATGTATAATTTCTTCCACCCATACTTCCATTCTGGAAAAGAAACACTTCCTTTGAACAGTCCAAACCAATTACTGGCTCTTCAACATTGAATCTGGAAGAGCGCAAAAATTTCATAGGGTCGGTTTCGAAGCAATCACCTTCTCTGAGGAGGAAGAACGAGGTAATATCTTCGCTCTTGACAACCCTCTTATCATCCAGGCCCATATTTCTAACTTTGATGTCGGGTGGATTCTCTTCGATACTGGAAACTCCGTCAATGTGATCTTCATGGAGCATTCAATTGGCTCCGCATCAACGAGAATGAGCTGAACAGAGTAGTCACCCCACTAGAGAGTTTCTCAGGAGACTCTGCCATGCTGGTTATAACCGTCGCTCTACCAATCTCAATCAGCACCATGCCACGAATCGTGAATACCATTGTCACCTTCTTGGTCAACGATTCCCCAAAGCCTACAATGTCATCCTCAGTAAAGGATTGCTAGACCAGATCAATGTGGTTTGCTCTACCCGCCTTCTCCTCATGAAATTTCCAACCATCATGGGCACTGGCCAGGATAAGGGAGATCATTGTTTAACATGTACTTGCGATCAAACTGTTTTTACCAAAGTAAATCCTTACACCAACAAAGAAACTATGGTTACCAAAGAAAAGGCATACGAGGCAGAGCCAATCAATCCGGAACCCAGGCGGCATATCGATGGAGTTCCCTAGAAGGCCTACGTGATCTATCTTCCGTTCAAACTTCTTAACTAGCTGGGGAGACTGAGCCAATCACTCTTCACCCCTACCATCCATATCACCAGGTCTGGATCGGCACCTCCTTACGATAAGAGACTAGAGCTGATCTCATCTGCGGATGTCATTTGCCACAGGCTTACCATCGAGTGTTTCTTCAAGCCAGTCATCTAGAACAAGGAACTTATGATGCCGAATGACAATTTGATATACATGAATAGATCACCAAACTCAGTATGATCCACTTCGTATGGAAAGCTATCTACGCAGCCTGGGTAGAAAATGTGGTTCTTGTTAGGAAACCCTCAAGGGGTGGGGGAGAATGGGTATTGATTTCATCGATCTTAATCGTTCCTACCTCAATTACAATTTCCTCTTCCCAAAATTAATTTTTTGGTGGATACCAGGGCGGGGCCACAAACTACTCAGCGACATGGATGCCTACTTTGGGTCTAGTCAGATCTTCGTGCATCTAAATGATCAAATACACACAAACGTCTGCACCAACCTTGGCATCTACTGATGCAATGTTATGCCGCTTGGCCTTAAGAATGCAAGGGTGACCTACTAGCACTTGGTGAACTTCATGTCTACTAACCAAATTCGGAAGATCATGGAAGTTTACGTCGACGACATGCTGGTCAAAAGCAAGACCGCGACCGTCCATGTTCACAACTTCTCCAAGATGTTTGAAGTGCACAAATAGTAAAAAAATGAAGCTCAAGGCCATCTTACATATGCAGTCCCTGCGAACCATCAAGGAGGTCCAGAGCCTTATGGAGAGAGTAGCCACAATTACCCAATTCATCTCCCGAGCCACAGATAAATACTTACCATTCTTCAAGTCCCTCAAGACGAGGGACGAACAATCGAGTGGACTCTTGAATGTGAGCCAGTGTTCACTGATCTTAAAGCTTATATGTACAAGGCTCCCCTACTTTCCTGACCAAACACGAAAGAGCAACTTGTTTTCTACCTATTGGTCCCCACTTCAGAGGTTAATTATGTCCTAATCAAGAGGACCGATGAAGCAAAGAATCCAGTTTACTACATCAGCAAGGCATTCTAGGATGTAAAAGCCAATTACGCTGATCTAAAAAAAACTGATCTTGCTCTTATCATTATTGAAAGATGGCCCCGGGCATATTTCAATCCCATCCAATCTTGGTCCTCACCGACAAGCCCCTCTGGCAAGTGCTGCAAAAGCCTAACACTTCAGGATAACTCACCAAATAGGCCATTGAACTCAGTGAGTTTGACATCTCTTATTCCCCTTGGCCATCCAAGAAAATCCAAGCCATTGTTGTTATCTTCTCGAAATTCACTTACGAAACCACCCAGTACATGCCAAAAGATCATGCACCACCCACTCGGCATTCATCTACTAGAATTGGAGCTGAAATAATCCCCAACATTATTGATCAGTCTAAACCAGTTTGGACACTTTGTGTGGATGGATCGGCATGCCACTCTAGCTTTGGTATGGGCCTATGGATTGGCATGCCACTCTAGCTTCGGTACGGGCCTCACATTCACCACTGCATACCATGTCAAGCTCGAATACGCTCTCTGCTTCGCGTTCAAAGCATCCAACAGTGAAGCTGAATACGAAGCCGTTCGCCTAGCAAAGGAATTAGGAGCTAACGAGATTCATATCTTTAGTAACGCCCAACTAGTGGTAAGTCATGTCAATAAAAAATTTTACACCACGGATGTTAGTATGACTCTCTACCTCAACAAGGCCAAATCTCTGCTCTGCCACTTCCAAACCTATGAGTTACTTATGGTGCTCAGATCAAAAAATAGCCACGCTAATGCTCTGGTAAGAATGGCCTCCTCCATCAATGATAAGATCGGTCGTAGGGTCCTAGTTGAATTACTTGAGGTGACGAGTACAAGGGAGTAGGGGATCCAAAACATCTGTACCGAGCCAACATGGATGGACCCTATCATCCGCTACCTCTAGAAAGTAGAGCTCCCAACCTATAAAAATTAGGATAAGCGCATCAAACACATGGCTTGTTAGTACACCATTGTTCACCACCATCTATACAAATGACATTTCACTCACCCCTCCTCAAGTGCCTACCGCAAGGATGAGGCATTTCCCAACTATGGGAGATCCACGAGGGCATCTGCAGCAATCATTTAGGACCCCGGTCCCTTGCTCATAAAGCATTTCGGCTCGACTACTATTGGCCTTCTATGCAGGCAGATTCAATTGCCCTCACCCAGCAGTGCGACCGATGCAAGCGGTACCCTTCCAAACCTTTCAAATTTCTTATCTCTTAGGGGACTTTGGTGGATCGGTACACACTCAGGGGACTAATCGAACCTTCTGATTTCCATGTCTCTCAGGGGACTTTGGTGGATCAGTACACTCTTAGGGTTTCGGTCTGACCTTTCAAATTTGATGTCTCTTAGGGTACTTAGGTGAATCATTATACCCCCTGAGGATTAATGGGTCGGTCCAAACTCAGGGGCCCGTCTTCTCAACTTCAGTCTTCCATAAGACTCCCAATCTGTGGGCCATGATGCCTTTCCTCAACCAAGGACTTGTGGCACTTCAAGGGACAACCCACTAGTTGGTCTACATCGTCTGGAAGTAACGACAAGTCCTAGACCGAGGAAGTCCACCTCAGTTAATGACTTATGGGGCTTAATGTTTATACCATTCCAACTGGCCACCAGGGAGATGCCCAAAACCAACTACAACATCCATTAGCAACCATTCAGCCATCTTCCGACTAGGTTCAATCCCCTGGCAACTAGGTCATTCACCTACCAAACATGTCCAATCGCCTCCCAACCACGTTCTATGACCAGACATAATTATTCACTTGACCGATCACCAGTGGGTGGCGCCTACCTACTGGGACCGACCGACTTAGACCCTAGTCGACCCCCTTCAAGAACTGCCAACTAGTACCCCCGAACATCACGGTCTGTACAATCAATTAGTTACATTTCCCATCAATAAAAATACAACTGCGCCCTTCTGCGAATCACCATTATCCATCCAACACCTTGGGACACATGGCAACATCTAAGTGATTGCTTAAGCCTCACTTTTCTAGGGTTCCGGTCCATTTACTGCCACTATAAATAAGAGCACTTTACCCCATAAAGGTACACACGACATTTACTATGCACTAAGACCTATGATGCCTATACCATGTTTGATCTCCATCTGCTTTACAAACTTAAACATCGAAATTCACTAGGCCGGTACCCAACCGGTGTCAAGTACTCATCTTATCCTATCATAGGTCATCTTGGCGAACAGAATAAGGCTTCCATCATCCATTGAGACCATCCTTCATTGGATCCTTTTTCGAATCAAACAATTTGCATAGTATTGGAAAAGTTAGGTTGCATTATCCTGTGGATATAGGATTTGTTGCCTATATAAGGCTTGACTTATAGTTAGTAATTGTAACCTTCAGTAATATAAAAATTTAGATTAAATTACAGGAAAATATATTGTTTGGTTCCCAAAGTATCTTGCATTCCCTATGGGTGTACGGAACTTAGTTTCCTCGTGCACCCATAAACCATGAATATGAAGATTGCAATTTCTGATGCATTAGTATGTTTAGTTCGTTGTCTGTTTGACATGATATGCCAGTGAATTATTCCGTCTCTTATACTTCATTCGTTATGGAGTATCAATTTAACATTTTCTTCATTATTATGCTACATGGAGGAAGATTATATTGTGAAGCTAGAATCAAATAGTGTAAAACATGTCGAGCAAAAACTTTGTGAAACAAAACCAACAAAGAATTGGGTTTAAGTTATCTTCGATGGCTTTTGCGATAGCCCTCTACCAACTTTTTAGTTTGCACGTTGGTGTAATTTTAAAATTATACATTTATTATATAATTTTTTAACTTTATGCTACCTGGATATTGGATATGAGGACTATATACACTAGGTAACGACTTCGATGGATTTTAAGAGAATTAAAATCGAGACATCTCACTGTGATATCAAATGATAAATTTTTACTTTTTGGTACATGGATATTGGATATGGGTATTATATATATTGGGTAACGACTTTGATGGCTTTTTAGTGAGTTAAGATCGGGACATTTTACTTTTATGTTACCCAAACATGAACCTTCACAGATTTTGAAGAATTTATTTTTGTTAGCTTAAATTTCATCATTTGATAAATTTTTAGCAATCTTAAAATTCTCCATCCAAGGATAAAAGTAAAATGAAATTGAAACATGTAATTTAATGTTTATATATAAATGGAAATTATAAAAATAGAATTTTACACCTTTTTTATATGGAGTTTAAATTTGGGGTTCGTGCTATCCAAATTTTAAGTATTTTATTTTCCTAGAATTTTAAATTCCTATATTTTTGTGTCCAAATAAAAGAATTGGTGCATAGAAAACTTGAAATTCTATTTTTTTTTCTTTTCACAAATCTCATGTTTTTTCCCTCGTTCACGCTGTAATTCAATTAAAACACTAGTACCATCTATGCATTATTATTTCTGTTTTCTTTTGGCTAGCTATGCTTTTTAGCCGAAATATATAGAAGCTTGGTTAGTATGATAAGAACCCAAAACTATTATGCTGCAAATGAAGAAGAGAAATTTGCTGATGCTAAGTTGCTAACTTATTTTTATTTCTATTAATATTTTTGGCAACATATTGTTCCTGTGTAATCACCACAAGTGAAATCCATCAACATTCTCCTTCGTAAACGCAAACGCACTTGTGAGTCTTTTGATCGCAGTAGCCATCCTTGAATTGATCAGCTAAACAAGTTTGGTAGCAGATGCGATACCCTTCGTACCCGTCTTCGCAAGGAATTTGTGGATACCGGTAACACATCTTTCCACTTACCTGTCTTATTTCTGCATCTGAAATAATATAATTTCAAAAATGATTTAATGATATTGATACTCACTTAATTGTGCAATGATTTATATTATAACTACAAAGCCTACAATAGACCAAATAATGAAATAAATGAGAAGTGTGAGATTCACACAACCTGTGTTGAGTTCAATACTCAATTTTTTTCGACTACTCTATTGTACGATTTAATCCAAATTTAAACTCGAAAATAAACTATCATTATATATAAAAATTTCTGATTATATCTAAAAAGAAAATCATCGTCAAAATTAAAGGCAAAAGAAGGAAATCTCAATAAAATAAAAAAAGGAGAGAAACTTACTAGAAGCCATGAGAATAAAGAGAAAGAGAAAGAGCGCAAAGGACTTTCTTTCCATTGCTCTCAATCAAGTTTTCTCTTCTATGTTTCAATTATGTTTTCAATTTGGTTTTATACAAAATACGACGAAGAAAAAATAGAAACAAATTTATTATATGAAAAAAAAGGGAAGATATTATCACCGAAAAACAAAAAGGAAAGATATCTGATATATTTTGACAATATGTGATTTTAATATGACAATCTGGGTATGATATTAATAGAAAATTGTGCAAATTTTTCTTGTTTGGAAAGTTACGCAAATTACAAAAATTAATAATGCCAATTAAGTATATAAAAAGAATAATGTTATTTGGACCATCTAAATTGATCACATTTAGTGACCATGTTGATGTGGCAATCAATGAATGATATTATTTTAATAAATTAAATTATTCTATATTTATATTAGGCCGTTCATTGATTGTCACATCAACATGGTCACTAAATGTGGTTAATTTAGAGGGTCCAAATAGTATTGCCCATATAAAAAATATTAAATTACAAAAATTAAAATCTCCATATTCATCTCCACCCTAATTTCCAACTTTTTTTTTGGATAGAAAGGATGTTGTATTAAAACATCGTGAAAGAGATACAACGATAGGGACAAAGTCTCTAACAAGTCATAATTGTGAATAGCATGAACAATAGCAAAATCTAAAAAAGATTTGCGGCCTGGACATATTCACTGGGAAGTAGAACCTACAAAAATACAAATAAAAGTACAATGTAAAATCTTGATAACAAGGTTAAATGTTGAACTTCAGCTGAAGATCTACAAATATCCGCAATGCTGCCTCATTAAAAAATCTTGTCCGGAAAAATCCATTGGGAAAAAACCATGGCATAGGAAAAAGAGTGTAGCAATATGAGGCTAGTGGAGTAGATAAAAGAAACAGTGGTGGCCCGTTCTTCAAAATCAGGAATAATTTGTGGTCGTTACTAAAGCTACATCGACAAGGGCTGCCACATGATAAGCAGAGACAGTGTTGGTACGGGTTGCTGCCGGACATCCCTCACTGCAATGTGATATCTGCAAAACAAAAGAAAACTGCTGTTAACCATCATAACTACTGATAACTGCCAATACCATCTTCCACCAATTGCAAAAGACTGCAAATCCAACCTACCAACACGAGGCCAAGGCCAAACCTTTCGACAGAGAACAATGACAACGTCCACCAAGGTGGAGATCACAAAAAATAGGTCACAAAAGTATTGCACAAAGCATTGGACAAGAGAAGGTAGAATTCGAAAACAATAATTATGATGTAGTTTTAGATGTATTGAAGAGTACAAGCAGAGAAATATTTAAAAATTTGTGATCTGGATAAGCCAAATAAGAATGGAGCAGAGAAAGCGTCTCGCTCTTCTGTCCCTGTTGAAAATCATGCTCTGATTTTCCCATCTTGAATTTATGGGGGCTTCAACACTGGTGATTCTTGTTTACCTTGCTTGGTCAGCAATGTCCCAAATTTGAGCCTTGATGAATTTTGTCAGCCTCCTTGATATTCTAGTAAATGAAATGGACGCCGATGGTGGGCTTGGAATCCAACTGAAATTCATCTTTGGAAAATGTGGAGAGAAATAAGACTTGTCGGTTCCAGAGTCCCCGATAAAAACCGCTTGTTGGGAGATATCTACCTTTTGATTCGAGAAGACGATCGATGACATTTTCAAATTTCTGACTTCTGGGTGGTTATGGACGATTGTGGGTGGTTATGGACAGTTTTATGCAGTTGTAGTCTGTTTTTGGGAGGTTTTGAGATGGTTGGATGGTCTCGACGATGAACCACCGGCTACACCAATAACACACATGTGAAAGCAGTACATACCTGCATCGGTTGGGCGGTCTCGAATGAAACTGTCAACAATGGTTCCGTACTTCTCGAAGAGAGTACAAATGTCTTCAGGGTAGCCATTGTAGTCGTGAAGATGATTGGATCGTGGTTGATGGCAGCCGAGAGTTTGAGCGACAGGCATGAGGTGAAGTCCCAAAGATGGTCGTTGTTGCCTGTGCAATTGTAACCCACAGCCACATGAAGAAAAACACACTCATTCCAACTTCTTATATGGTAATGGATTGTTATGTATACTTACATCTACCCCTAGCCGGCCTCTCTATCATGCACTCACCGCTCCTTATTGACGACATACACCATCTCTCTCTTTCTCTCTCCCCATGGATTTAAATACTCGGTAACAATAATTTTTTTTAAATTTGAGCCTATCTATTTAACATGGGGTGAATTTTTTTTTTTATTTATCGCCATATAACTGCTAGATCTTCTGTGCATATAACATGGGGTCAATGTTTCAGCCAGTGATAATGGAACTAGCATTACAAGAAAAGATAGTTTTCCTATCCAAACCTATCCCCAATGCACGTTTTTTTTGCCGCTAAAAAATACTTTGTATGGCCAATCAAAAAAGACTCACCAGACAAGGTCTTCGCGGCAAGACTCTGCTGTTGGCGCACAAAAATGGAAATTTTTGCCTGGCAAGCCTACAACCTCCGCCAAATAAAGTGGAGTTAACGACGAGTTTCCTTTGCTAGGCAAAACCTAGCATTGACTAAAATTTTCCCAACAGAGGATATTCTCTAGGTAAAGTGTAGGCGGGAAGGAAAATAATTAGTGCTAAAAAATGATAACCCTTACTCGACGAACACATCCACCTCCACCCGGCAAACAGTAATTTAGACTTTTTCCCGGCGGATCATTAAAATCCCACCAGCAGCTTTCTTCTTCTTCTTCCTCTCTGCTTAATCGCACACATGTCATCACTCTCACTCTCTCTCTCTCTCACTAGCAACATCATTTCATCATCATTCTCACTCTCAATTAAATTCTTTTGTCTTTGAATCACTAATACCAATTTTGAAGGTTTAAGGATTTTTATTTTTTTAGTTTTGAGATTTTGATTTTTGATTGGAAACTAATTAAGACGTGTTTTAGAAAATTTGTGGCTAATTTGAAGGAATACTTATAAAAAGGTATGTGTGCTTACCTCTCAATTTAATTTTGCTAAGAATTTTGGATGCAATTTTGTAAGAAAATTGTGATTTATTGTGGAAAATTTGTAGGAATTGTTTAGAATTTGTGGAAAATGTGTAGGAAATTAGAAAAAAATGTTAGGAAAATATGAAAAAATGTTAGGAAATTAGTGAAAGTGTGATGAAATTGTTGAAATTAGAAAATACGTTAGGAAATTATAAAATATGTTAGCAAAATAGAAAACATGTTATTAAATTTGGAAAATAGAAATTGTCTGTTTATGCGAAGTTAATCGGGTTGATTAACTTCGTAAAATGAAATTGAATGGAAAACTTTAGACCTGCTTGTTAGTCTGTGAATTAGATTAATTGACTGACTCTTAAATTGCTCATTTTCGAGCTACTTAATTATGTGTAGTGTAGTTTACTGCTTATGAGGTTAGGTTTCGATTGTGAGACTTTTGGTTTATACCCTCTCAGTGTTCTTTGAATGCATACTAGATATTCAATTAAAATATCTAAGTCGTGGGTTTGGAGAACTGTATGGTGATGCTTCCGAAATTTCCCTCGATCGAAATTTAGCCCCATAGGTCGCAAACTACATAGCACAGAACATGTACTATCAAATGAGATTGGGCCAAATCACCAGATACATAAGGAGATAAGCAAGTTTTGATATTAACTTGTTCCAATTATGGGAAAATATTAATGCATTTACTTACGTTGATTCTATTTTGTGAAAGTAAGCACAATGGATAGAGACTGGATGCAAATGTTAGATAGATATCTGATCCGTATTAGGATGTGATCGACAGCTTCATTGCCTTTGCACCTTGTCATTGCAGTGATCAAAGCAGTATCATGTGTCCGTGCAATAAATGTAACAACTGTTGTTGTATGCCACTGAATGATGTCCAAATGCATCCGACATGGATTGATATCGTACACAACTACACCAATTGGATCTATCACGGTGAAAAAAATTTACTGCATCGATATTTTCTGTTTTCGGATCCTATCGGGAGGAAAGTGATTTGAACGGGTGATGTGATAATGATCAACTCGTTGAGTTATTAATCGATGTTTTTCCTTCCGAATCAGATGACATGGACGATGAGGTGGTTTTAATGTGGAGGAATGTTCACTCAGTGAGCAGTCGTAATGTGGACAATTAATGATTTCCTACTAACGCTATGTTAGCTGGGTGGAGCACCAATGGATATCTTGCTTTCCTGACATTTTTTGTCAGGACCGATCCCAAATCTCCCGGGATTAACGTGGGACCCGCCTGATCCCGTCTGACACCACGTGTCAGACCAGGGAAAATTCCATCTTTAGCCCTCGCCGGGGCTATCAGAGTGCGTCAGGATCGTATGAGGAGGGGAGTGATGTCTCGTCTCTGCTACAGCCCGCATCCGCTATCAACCTGAAGGGCATTAAAACATTAAAAATCGTGAGTGGACAAAAACCATCTTTTAATAAAAACATTTTCATACAAAGACATTTATGCCCTTCAATAAAAGCATATGCATGCATTCAAATTCCATTTAGCAGAACATTCATAAAATTGTTTGTCAAACATATTCTCAAATCCTTTCAAGGGTTCATGCCCAGCCCCATAAACCGCCATGACCCATAAAAACATTTGGGTCCCCGACCCGAAATCACAAAACAACCTGTAAATCCATACATGTGGGAACTCAGCCCAAATCAACATACGTGGGAATCAGCCCAACCCATCCTTAGTGAAATACCCAAACATACAATACGGGGTCTCCTCCCCCAAATCATTCCCAAAACATAAAACACGGGGTCTCTACCCCTAATTCACTTTTCATAAACCACATATGTATCGAAGTACGTATAACCCATCCGCGGCACTTCCGAAGAAGATGCCAACTCGGGGCACACATCCCCTAGGGAACACATCCCCGATATATGTCACAATATCATCTCTAAACTAGTGTGCACACTACTCGGGGTCTCACTCCGAGTCTTCTCCCAGGAATCTCCATCTGGGAGGCTTAATCTGTAACGACCCGTCCCGAATTCCGGGATTAGTTTGGTGACTAATCTCGTTTAGTGAGGTTGATCGGTGGTTAGTGGGTCGAAATCGGACAAAATGTGTAAAATGACCGTTTTGCCCCTAGTCGTGGGCAAAATGTTGACTTTTGGATCGGGCGGTCAAACGGACTTTGACCGATGACCGTGACGTAGTTCGGGATGTCACGAGTTCATAGACAGGTGGCACGTTCGATTCCGACATTCGTAGAGAAAGTTGTGGTGTTCAGAAGTTGAGGGGTATTTTGGTAATTTCGAGTAATAGGGGCCAAATGTTGACTTTTTGACCGGGAGGTCCGATGGACGAGGGCCAAGGACCGTTACGTAGGTATCGTCGATACGAATCCAACGACAGGCGGCATGCCGAAATCGGAGATTCGACGACGAAGTTATGGTCACGGAATCGGGCTCGGTTAACCGAACGAACCGGGATTAAAATAATAATATAATATTGAATAGTGACCATTGACCCTACACACCTGGATGAGTGACAAGTGGCACTCATCCCTTGAAGCAAGATTCCATGTTTTGGGGGAGACCTAATTATGGTGTTTATTATTAATTAATTATTAAATCATTTTATTATCCATTAATCTCCTCTCTGTTTTCCTTAACCGTGTACAACCAAATCCAGTTTTCTCCCACCCTTAATTCCTCTTCCATTCCTGAACCTGTGTGTGCGATTTTGTGAGTGAGTTGAGAGTGAGTTGAGCTGGATAAACACGAGAGATCGACAGAGAGAAGGAGACTGTAATTTCAGATTTTAGAATTTTGGGGGGAAAGTCGGGTTTTGAACTATAGGCCGTGAGGATCGAAATTGAGCTCACATTCAGCTTCCTGGGATCAACACGAATCGATCTGCAACAAGAACGAAGGAATTTGGGGTCGAATTGAGGAAGAACAGAAGGGAGGAGGCCTCTGAAATTTCGAGGTTGAGTCGTGATCGTGGAGTGTTTAGACGACGGAATTGAGGTGGGGAAACTACTTCTCATGATCCCACGATGCTTCTGGGTTCATCAATTGAAGGAAACCGATCGAGATCGATGAAACTCCATGGTTGAACAGTGACGGTGTTCGAGCTTGAGTCATGACGATTGAGCGCAGGATTGAAGCAATTGAGTTGGGGGAAATGCTTAACGGAGTCCATGGAAGCTTCTGGTTGAATCAATTTAAGGAAATCAATTGGAATTGAAGGAATTCCATGATTGAACAGTGACCGGAGTGTTCTTGGTGTTCATCATCGAATCGTGGGAATTTAGGTAAGTGATCGTGTAATTGATGTTACAGACCTGTAATTGAACTAAGAAAGAAACTAACTGAATGATCAATTGATGTAATTAAGGTCTAATTGATAGGATTGGAACCGGGTCATCTCGCGGGTTAATTGGACCCGTTTACCAGACAAACGGGTTGGGCTGGTGACACTGTAGCAGGCGCGTGGGTGTCACGCGCAGCCACTCACGGCGGCGCATGACGGCGCGTGGGCATGAATCTCGAGGTGAGGTCAACATGACTTCTGTCCTATTTAATGTAACCTTCTAATGTGATTTGGACAGGATTGGGAGTCCCGGTGATAGTGGTGTGGCCCGGGAGGGCCGGTGGCACGCGTATCGAGGCATACCGTTAAAACGGTCTGTGAGTGGACTTTGGTTTTATAAATCCTATGCATGCTTAAATGTGTTATATGGTTTATATACATGATTTCTACGATGGTATTTGTGAGCATTGATTTCGGGTATATTGCACGTATTTCGAGGTGTTTTCCGTATTTCACGTATATCGGGATTAACGGTTTATTTGTGGTTTTGCGTGCTTGTGGTTAAATAAATAATATGATAAAACGGTTTTTATATTGGAAAGATGAATTCGGGCTTGAGGCCCACTTGTTTTGGAAATCTCGGACTTGGAGTCCATTTGAGTACGTAATCGGGCTGCGGGCCCAGTTGGTTTATAAGTCGGGCTGTGGGCCCAGTTGGTTTATAAATCGGGCCGTGGGCCCAGTGGTTCATAAAGTCGGGCATGAGGCCCAGTTGGATTAAAATGATGATTTCGAGTCAGGGGCCCTATATTTAATAAATGTGGTTTCGGGTCAGGGACCCTAAATGGAAATGTGTTGTTTTATGGAAAATTCGGGCAGGGCCCATTGTGATGTTGTGAAATGAATTAATAAAAACTGTTTTCCATATACCATCTTGATACAAGGATATATGATGGTCTCCTCCAGATGTCTAGGACACTGGGGAAGTCACGGTGCATTGCCTGTGAAGGGTCACCATACGGAGCAGCCGGACCGTATGATGACTCAGGAGCAGGATTGCTATGATTGACGTTTGGGACGTCAGACATCAGGGATGTCAGAAATATGGACCTGGAGAGACCCCGGGCAGCACGCGTAGCTTATAAAACCGTGAGATATGACGTTAGGGACGTCTAGCATCAGGGATGCTGGTGATGGTAATGGTAAAATACGAATTAATGAAATGGCTTTCCGGGTGGATTTGTGATTATATGATTTTAATGGATTGATGTTCATTTATGGTTTTGGGTGGTGACCCACATGGTTGTTTATGTATAGTTGTGGTATTTCACAGTTTTGGGCTGAGTTTCCACACTTGGTTTTTGGTTAACGGTTTTTGGGCTAAGGCCCTAATGGCTCGGTTGAGCAAACGTTTTGGTTACTGGTTTTTGGGGCATGCATATGTTTTTATTGGAGGGCATAAATGTCTTATAAATGTATTTGGTAAACTTATTGGTTTTGTCCACTCACAGCTTTTGTTTTTAATGCCCTTCAGGTTGATCACAGATGCGATTGCGGCAGGGACTGGGACATTGCACACCTCCTCCATCGATCCTTGCGCACTCTGGATGCCCCGTTTGGGCAGTGGCTCTTGGTCATCCTTTGTCTGACACCCCTTGTTGGATGGGAGCAGGGCACATTCCATGGTAATCCCGGAGGGATTGGGATGGGTCCTGTCAACTTCGTATCAGAGCACGGTTACTCTTTTTGTGCGCGCAGGTCGAGGGTGTGATGTCTCTTTGGGCTGCAATTCGTTATCAACCTGATAGATAGTTTTTGGGTTTGGATAGTGGATAGAGTGTAATTGGCCCGATACGCCGTGCATTAATGTTATTCGACCCAAGTGGGGTTGATTGTGATGAACTGGTATTGTGGGACCGTCGGTTCGGTTATGTAATATTTGATTTTGGTGCTGTAGGTGCAGCCAGGTTCGGGGAACCTTATTGAGTAATGGTTTAAAAATGTGAACCCTTGTGGTGGTTTCTAGTGTGAGGGATGTTGATTCATCGGAGTTGGCCGATGACCTAGTGGTGGAACCCACGTTGATGGGATGGTAGGATTGGATTTGACGTCTATTCGATGTCTAGACCGCGGGGTCGGTCAGGTTGTGGATTTTATATTACGGAAAACTGTTTGGTTCGGTTGAACCATAGGGTGTGATTGTGGAACCCTAGTATTAAAAAGGTAAACCTTAATTGTGGCTAGTGGATGAGAACTTGTGCTGCGACGAGTGGCTGAGGTCATGGATGACCATGTGGATGGCTCTGGTAAGTCTCGTCGGAACTATGGGATTCGATTTACGGATACGGTTCTGAGATAAATTATGGAATCCCGTGTTGGATCGGGTATTGGTGTGATGTGTGGATGCGGATCTCAATAGCAATGACAGTTAGTCGGTAGTCATATGGAGATGACTGGCTATCGAGGGTAATCAATGTGGTCATAATACTTGGGGATCAGGGGACGTTCGGGGAACGTTCATTTTCCTGATGAGGATTGTCAGAATAGTGGTACCCATAGTCGTGAGGTACGGGATCGTCGTTCGGTATGAACGGAGATCCAGGGTTGTCGTATTTGCACACGGTGTGCAAGTATGAATGTTTGTGGGTTGGTACTTTTGTGCTGATGCTAGTATGGATGCCTGTGTGCTGATACGAGTGTTGTTGATAGAGTGTTGGTGGTGGTACTAGCGCTGGTGCTAGTGTCGGTAATGGTGTTGACGATGAGCCACAAGTTGGGGTGTGACTCCATCATGATGAACTTATGTTCGGTCTTTGAGATTCGGTAGTGGTTGAGTGATGGACTGGTTGGGATCCAGTTAAGATTGTGCTGTGTTGGGATAAGTCCTAATGGTGGTGAGATAACCAGTAAGGAGTGGATTAAAAAGGTATAATTGAGAACTTGGGAAACCGAGTGTTGAACCTGTAAAGGTTGGGATGTGCGAACGGGACAATCACGGATTGATTGTGGACACGGGGTTGTCCAAGTGAATTGAGGAGGTAGGAAGTCTAGTGGTTAGACTTGACGTCTTGTTGGGAGCATGTCTGTTTCCAACATGGTTGGAACCTTAGTGTCGAGGAGAGTTATGATTGGGGAACGAGAGTGGTGTTCGTTTTTGGTGATGGGTATTCCGAAGTCATAGGGGTTGACTTCTTGTTTTCTACCCTGGCAGACGTTGAGTGTAGTTACCAGTACGTTGAGCGTGTATTGGTTGTTGGGCCCATGTGTGTTTGTGGGTCATTAGGAGGAGCTACGTATTCGAAATTAGGTAAACGAGATTTCTCATTTTCTGCTTGGTGGCAGAGGATGTTGTGAGTGCAGCGAGTTTTGTTTGCATCCACGTAGGATGAGTTTTGGCGTCATTGTGTTGGATCATCCTTGGTTTTTCCTAGGTGGAATGACAAGGATCGATACGAACTTGGGTATGTGAGTCGAAATGACGGGATTGAACTTCTTTTCGAAGTGGGGCCCGTAGGGTATTCTACTCGGGTGAGTAGATTATCAAGGTAGTTGAATTTTGTCAACCTTAGACGTGTGGAGGTTGGATTGGCTTCCCAATGAAGTCAATTGGAGGTATCAAACGGGTAACCGATAGGTTCGATTTTGGTGTGTCTTGGTAAATGTGAACGAGATTTCGGGATTTGGAATCGAATTTCTGGGTGACGATTCAGGATTCGATTTTGGAACTTGAAAGTATATTTCTGGATTTGGGTACGGAATGATTATTCCAAATGCTAGCTTACGGAATAATGATTTCGGATTCGGATTTGGATATGAATTAAAATGTGATGTCTGGGCATGGATCCGGGATTTCTTACGAAATTTCGGATTCAGATTTGGAATTGGAACTAGATGTTGGGTGGAGTTTCGATTTGTCTCATGCTGGATTGGGCAAACGTACTCCATTATTGGAACGCGTTCGGCTATGACCTAGGTGGTTGTAGTCTCGTTATTAGGTAGATGTGTGTACTTCGTACATGGTTCGAGGTACAATACTTTGTAGACCTGTGGTGTCTAGTTATGGTATACGGGATATACCCGAGGTGTGTCAGTGAGCGTGTTGGTAGCCGGATTGGTTCTGATACCAATGGATTAATCGAGGTCGAGAATCGGACATTGGATACTATGCAATGGGTCATGGTATTTCCGATGAGTCTAATTACACACAGATCGTGTGAAAGGTCGGTAAATGTTTACTAAGTCAAATACGTTGGTGGCATGTGTAGCCACGAGTGAGTCTAGTGTCAGTTTTCGACTGACAACAACTGTGTGGTGACAGTTTGTCAGGATGTGTCAACATAGATTGTTGAGTGGGGTCAGCTGACTCCTAGTGGGAGTGGGAAAGGAACCGTCGAGTTGTTGCGTCAACGAGAGGGTTGATTTGACAAGTGGTGTCAAATTGGAAACAAGTAGTTTCAGTCATTCGACGGGGTCGAATGTAGTCGTTGCGTTTTGAGTACTAGTGGTACGTTTGAGTGCAGACAAGTTTTGTCTGATTAGTTGGTGTACGGGTGTACACGTGTTATAGGGTCGATTCCACTTTCCACGGGGTGTATGTGGAATCAGGATAGTCGAGTTTCGAGAGCGAAACTAATTAAGGAGGGAAGAACGTTTGAGTTTAGAGCGGTTGGAATTTCGAGGACGAAATTAATTAAGGAGGGAAGATTGTAACGACCCGTCCCGAATTCCGGGATTAGTTTGGTGACTAATCTCGTTTAGTGAGGTTGATCGGTGGTTAGTGGGTCGAAATCGGACAAAATGTGTAAAATGACCGTTTTGCCCCTAGTCGTGGGCAAAATTTTGACTTTTGGATCGGGCGGTCAAACAGACTTTGACCGATGACCGTGACGTAGTTCGGGATGTCATGAGTTCGTAGACAGGTGGCACGTTCGATTCCGACATTCGTAGAGAAAGTTGTGGTGTTCGGAAGTTGAGGGGTATTTTGGTAATTTCGAGTAATAGGGGCCAAATGTTGACTTTTTGACCGGGAGGTCCGATGGACGAGGGCCAAGGACCGTTACGTAGGTATCGTCGATACGAATCCAACGACAGGCGGCATGCCGAAATCGGAGATTCGACGACGAAGTTATGGTCACGAAATCGGCTCGGTTAACCGAACGAACCGAGATTAAAATAATAATATAATATTGAATAGTGACCGTTGACCCTACACACCTGGATGAGTGACAAGTGTCACTCATCCCTTGAAACCAGATTCCATGTTTTGGTGGAGACCTAATTATGGTGTTTATTATTAATTAATTATTAAATCATTTTATTATCCATTAATCTCCTCTCTGTTTTCCTTAACCGTGTACAACCAAATCCAGTTTTCTCCCACCCTTAATTCCTCTTCCATTCCTGAACCCGAGTGTGTGATTTTGTGAGTGAGTTGAGAGTGAGTTGAGCTGGATAAACACGAGAGATCGGCAGAGAGAAGGAGACTGTAATTTCAGATTTTAGAATTTTGGGGGGAAAGTCGGGTTTTGAAATATAGGCCGTGAGGATCGAAATTGAGCTCACATTCAGCTTCCTGGGATCAACACGAATCCATCTGCAACAAGAACGAAGGGATTTGGGGTCGAATTGAGGAAGAACAGAAGGGAGGAAGCCTCTGAAATTTCGAGGTTGAGTCGTGATCGTGGAGTGTAGACGACGGAATTGAGGTGGGGAAACTACTTCTCACGATCCCACGATGCTTCTGGGTTCATCAACTGAAGGAAACCGATCGAGATCGATGAAACTCCATGGTTGAACAGTGACGGTGTTCGAGCTTGAGTCGTGAGGATTGAGCGCAGGATTGAAGCAATTGAGTTGGGGGAAATGCTTAACGGAGTCCATGGAAGCTTCTGGTTGAATCAATTTAAGGAAATCAATTGGAATTGAAGGAATTCCATGATTGAACAGTGACCGGAGTGTTCTTGATGTTCATCATCGAATCGTGGGAATTTGGGTAAGTGATCGTGTAATTGATGTTACAGACCTGTAATTGAACTAAGAAAGAAACTAACTGAATGATCAATTGATGTAATTAAGGTCGAATTGATAGGATTGGAACCGGGTCATCTCGCGGGTTAATTGGACCCGTTTACCAGACAAACGGGTTGGGCTAGTGACACTGTAGCAGGCGCGTGGGTGTCACGCGCAGCCACTCACGGCGGCGCGTGACGGCGCGTGGGCACGAATCTCAAGGTGAGGTCAACATGACTTCTTTCCTATTTAATGTAACGAACATTTTGGAATTGGTTTCGTGTCGATCGGACACCGTCTCGATATTGTTCGGGATGTCCGAAGGTTTTTAATTAAGTTTAAAAATAAGTAAAAATTTGGGAAAATTACGGGACTTTGATAGGATGTTAATGATGAGGTTAGTAACCTTCTAATGTGATTTGGACAGGATTGGGAGTCCCGGTGATAGTGGTGTGGCCCGGGAGGGCCGGTGGCACGCATATCGAGGCATACCGTTAAAACGGTCTGTGAGTGGACTTTGGTTTTATAAATCCTATGCATGCTTAAATGTGTTATATGGTTTATATACATGATTTCTACGATGGTATTTGTGAGCATTGATTTCGGGTATGTTGCACGTATTTCGAGGTGTTTTCCGTATTTCACGTATATCGGGATTAACGGTTTATTTGTGGTTTTGCGTGCTTGTGGTTAAATAAATAATATGATAAAACGGTTTTTATATTGGAAAGATGAATTCGGGCTTGAGGCCCACTTGTTTTGGAAATCTCGGACTTGGAGTCCATTTGAGTACGTAATCGGGCTGCGGGCCCAGTTGGTTTATAAGTCGGGCTGCGGGCCCAGTTGGTTTATAAATCGGGCCGTGGGCCCAGTGGTTCATAAAGTCGGGCATGCGGCCCAGTTGGATTAAAATGATGATTTCGAGTCAGGGGCCCTATATTTAATAAATGTGGTTTCGGGTCAGGGACCCTAAATGGAAATGTGTTGTTTTATGGAAAATTCGGGCAGGGCCCATTGTGATGTTGTGAAATGAATTAATAAAAACTGTTTTCCATATACCATCTTGATACAAGGATATATGATGGTCTCCTCCAGATGTCTAGGACACTGGGGAAGTCACGGTGCATTGCCTGTGAAGGGTCACCATACGGAGCAGCCGGACCGTATGATGACTCAGGAGCAGGATTGCTATGATTGACGTCTGGGACGTCAGACATCAGGGATGTCAGAAATATGGACCCGGAGAGACCCCGGGCAGCACGCGTAGCTTATAAAACCGTGAGATATGACGTCAGGGACGTCTAGCATCAGGGATGCTGGTGATGGTAATGGTAAAATACGAATTAATGAAATGGCTTTCCGGGTGGATTTGTGATTATATGATTTTAATGGATTGATGTTCATTTATGGTTTTGGGTGGTGACCCACATGGTTGTTTATCTAAAGTTGTGGTATTTCACAGTTTTGGGCTGAGTTTCCACACTTGGTTTTTGGTTAACGGTTTTTGGGCTAAGGCCCTAATGGCTCGGTTGAGCAAACGTTTTGGTTACTGGTTTTTGTGGCATGCATATGTTTTTATTGGAGGGCATAAATGTCTTATAAATGTATTTGGTAAACTTATTGGTTTTGTCCACTCACAGCTTTTGTTTTTAATGCCCTTCAGGTTGATCACGGATGCGATTGCGGAAGAGACTGGGACATTGCACACCTCCTCCATCGATCCTTGCGCACTCTGGATGCCCCGTTTGGGCAGTGGCTCTTGGTCATCCTTTCTCTGACACCCCTTGTTGGACGGGAGCAGGGCACATTCCATGGTAATCCCGGAGGGATTGGGATGGGTCCTGTCATAATCACTGGATCTAGTCCGAGCTCTCTCTCAGGATCCAGTCCACACATCTCTCCAGAATCTGGTCCGGGACCACATCATATCTCGTAACCTCCACTCCTGGAACGAGATCCCTATGGGGATACCCACTCTGGTCTGTGGATCGTGACTCTCCAGGTCGACGCTGGAGGAGACCATATAATCAATATGGAGGGTTTCATTCATCATTTTCAAATACTTTCTTTCTTTTTCTCTTTCTTTCTCAAAACTCATTTCTCAACTGGGTCTCATACCCGAACATCTCAATAGGATTCCGCGAATCCGATTCAAATCCATTTCACAGGCCTCGGCCTAAATCCTCAGTTCAACAGGGTCTCATGCCCGAATTCTCATTTCATACATTGAACTGGGACTCAAGCCCGATGTTACATTCAACTGGGGCCTTTAGCCCGATACCACGACTAACTGGGCCCTAAGCCCGAATCATAACTCAACGGGACCTCACGTCCGATTTCACAACCAACGGGGCCTTAAGCCCAATATCTCAACTAAATGGGTCTCAGGCCCGATATCATAAATCAACGGGCATCAAGCCCGATAGTACCACTAACTGGGCCTCAAACCCGAATCGTAAACCAAATGGACCCTCAGTCTGATTCCTTGTCAAATCAAATGGACTCCAAGAACGAGAGTTTGTAAATCAATTGGGTCTCACGCCCAAGTTCATGTTTCTAAATCCAAAGTCCGTTTATTAAACGCTCATTGAAAACCTAGAACGTATAAGCATCGTATAAAACCGTAAGTCTCGAAATACATGCAATTACGTAAATCCTAGGCTACCACAAACAAATGCACTCATGGAATCACAAAACATAGATTAAAACAATTATAAAACATTTATGCATGCATCGAATTCGAGAGAAGGGTCCACTCATAGACCGTCCGAAGTCGTGCCTCGATACGCGTGTTATAAACGTCTCCCGGGTCAAACGTCGCCTCCGAGATTCCCAAGCATGTTCAAATTCATTTAGAGGGTTATTAACTACCTAAATAACCCCTCATTAAGGTCCCGTAATTTTACCGAACTTTTAACTATTTTTAAACCGACCCTAAACCTTCGGATAGCCCGAAACCTATGGAAACGATGTCCGATTGACACGAGACTAGTCCCAAAATATTTGTTACATCGAATAGATGATTTCGTATGTTGAACACTTTCCCAAATTATGGCCCACGCGCCCTCACGCACCCTAAGAGTAGGTTGTGCATTGTTCTTCTTCTCCAGCAATCAGACCGGTCCAGCTTGTGCAGCCGGTCCAGCCGAACCGGCGTGGCCGATTCAGGCGTTTTCCCTCCCTGTTTTTGGTCTGTTTTCTTCCTAATTAATTCTAAACTTCCTAATAAGATGCTAGGAACTTGTTTGGATGATCAAAACGAAGAAAAACACATAGAACTCGAGGTTTGATTTTTGAACCTCACGGTTCAGTTTTCCCAGCTCCTCCCCACGGCTTCACAGCCACTAACCACCACCCAAAAACATCTTAATAGTTCCCTAATAACCCCATAAGCTCATCCTAATCATCTAAAATCAACCATAAGAACGAAATGGAAAAATAGATTGAAAAGGGTTTTAGCCGATACCTTCTCGGTTTTGTGGCCTCAGCCGTGCACGGCGGCGGTTCCTGGCCGGCCACCATCCTCCACAGTCTTCTCCACACTCTCTAGTCTCTCCAGTAATCATCTGGGTTAAGGGTTTGGTTTGGTTTGGAAGAATGAGATCGGGTTTGGATGTGGGAAAGGAAGAAAATGAATGATGGATGAAGAAGGGTGAGATGCATGAAGAAAACTGTTGGCCAGTGGATGGGTGACACCTGTCACTCATCCATTGGTCCACTGAAAATTAATTGGGCCCACAAAGGACAAAACTTCATTTTTGTCTCGTAAAACGTGTCGCTGTAAATAGTTCCCCGTAACTTCCGTGAACCGTAACTTCTCTGTCGAACGTCCGAATTCGACGTGCCGCCTATCTACGAATTCGTATCATCTCGATCTACGTAACGGCCTTTGGCCCTCGACCATCGGACCTCTCGATCAAAAAGTCAACTTTTGGCCCAAATTACCAAAATGCCCTTGGACTTCCGAACGTCATAACTTTCTCCTCGAACGTCGGAACCGAGCGTGCCACCTGCCTATGAACTCGTGACATCACGAACTACGTCACAGCCATTGGCCAAAGTCCATTTGGCCGTTCGAACGAAAATTCAACGATTCGCCCATTTCTAGGGGCAAAATCGTCATTTCGCCCGAACGTCCTCTAATCCTCGTCTAATCTCCGATTAGTCTCCCTAATCCATAATTAATCCCGTTAATTTGGGACGGGTCGTCACATTTGTACCAAGCACAACGTTCTTTTGACTCGCATCAAACATCAAAGGTATGCTACTTAGGTGCGAGAAGATTTCTACCCTATGATTACCAGTGGCGTATGCATTCTAACACATTTGATGGTCAAATTTAGCTACATGCATGATCAAAGGAGAGTTGGTGATGAGATATTGCCCATCTTAAATAGTATCCCGAAATTTATCACAAGAGGCCCCCAAAAATTGTTCAAAAGGAAAATTGGACAAAAATGAGCATACTTTTCTAGTTGATGTATTGGTCGAAATTGAAAATTAGACACATCGCGAATCCTATGCACAACGAGAAAAATGTTGCGAAGAGTTTTGTGGGAATAGCTTTACCCATTGAAGGCATGTTGAAGGCACAAAAAAAAACAAAAAACTCAACTGGGTCTGGAGGACATGGGGATTCTTCAACATTTGTGAGAAAAAGTTGGCAATGGAAAATGCATCATGACTCATCGAAGTTATACATATAAGCTGGAGAATAAGAAAAAAAATCCCTAAGTGGTTGTAGAGTATGAAATTTCCCGATGGGTATGCAGGCAACATCTCCTGAAATGTTAGCACCGATGGTGGCACCCTATCTATTATGAAAAGTCATGATCATCATGTTTTGCTACAACGACTCATTCCAATTGGTATTCGGCCCTACTTGGAGCCTAAAGTTGTTGAGGCGATAATTTATTTGTCTCAATTCCAGATACTATGTGTGAAGTCGTTGGCAAAGGTGGACCTCAAAGCAATTAAAAAGGATATTGTCTACATCATATGCCAGCTCGAGCAAATTTATCCACTAGTATTCTTTGATGTAATGGTAGACCTACTAGTACATCTCTTGGATGAGCCAACACTAGTTGGCCCAGTTCATTATCGTTATAGGTACCCAATCAAAATGTATAAATCATTCCTAGTAATGGTACTATTTCCTTAATATAATCTATAGATATGAATTATTTTGTATATTTTCTTGCAGAATGTTAGGTACCTACAAGCTGTATTTCCGCAATAAGACATGCCCTAAAGGCTCTACAGTAAGGCATACATTGAAAAAGAGTCACTTATGTTTTGTGCAATGTACCATCGAAATGTTGAAACTTCTTTCGATAAGGCCTCGATGAACGACAATGGTGGACAACATCTGGAAACCCTATCAGTATTTTCGCAACTCGAACGACCATCTGGAAGTGGTCCAATCTCGGAGTCGTTCACTAATAGAGACATGGAGGTGGCTCATTGGTTCATACTGAAGAACTTTGACAAAGCCTGGGCCTTCCACGACCAGCACAAGGCATTGATGAAGGCCCAATGTCATTCCAACTAGGAGGAAATGGAAAAACAACTGTTTTCACGTTGGTTTTCTGAACAAGTAAGTCAAATATTTTATTTTGAAATTTATTAAATTGTTTTTAAGTTAACCAAACTAACTTCTTGTGTTTATCTTACCAGATGGCACAGCTAAAAGCTAATAACTCGCCAAAATTTTAAAAAAAAATTTGATGTGGCTTGCCTTTGGCCCATTTTGAGGAGAAGCATACGTTGGTTATCATGTTAACATAGTTAAGTTCGTGTGCACAGAAAAAGATGAAAAATTGTACACTCAAACCAGCAGGATCTTTGTGTTAGGGACAGAGCAAATGCTAATACAGGGTTCTACAAAAAAATTGTTTAAGTATGGTTAAGGTGCTTTAAATAGACCACAAGGTAGTGGCCTTATTCAAGTGTCATTTGATTGATAGGAATCCAAGTATCCCAAGCAAGATCATTAAAGAACATTTATGTACCTCTGTTAACACAAAACATCTAGTGGCTAGAGTGTGATCCCTAATTTTGGCTAGTACCGCAAAAACAAGTATTCTATGTGGATGATCTAAAAGCTGGTGTTGGTTGGAAAGTCGCTGAAATGGTGAAGTACAAATATATCTTGATCTGATAGCTTTAAATCCTCGAAACCTCACGATTTTTTACGGGTGAGGTCTAAGTAGGACTTATCATGAACTGAACAGTTTGATTATTCAAATTCATTTGTTTGTATATCAATCGAATCCAAAAATCGAAACAAGAATTAAAGTTTACTAAAAATGTTTCTAAGTGTTAATGAATAAGGTGGTTTTATGAATTTCAATAATTTTCGTTAATAATCCGATTAATCCAAATGTCCATATTTATAAGTCGAACTCACATATCATATACGCAAAAAATTAGTGAATTTGGAATTCTCGAGATTAGGCAACGATGTACAAAGAATCGATGGGAACAAAATGTTTGGTCCTGATCCGACCGCTTGAAATCATCAAAATCTCACAATTTTCGATGGGTGAGGTCTATGCATGTCCTATCATAAACTGAGCGGTCTGATTATTCAAATTCATTTATTTGAATATCAATCAAACCAAAAAAAAAATTAATAAGTGTTTACGTTTATTTATAAGTCTAGCCCGACGGTGTCCTAAAGTTCGTCGGATTAACCTTTATTTCATGAAATTTCAAAAATTCCACCAAAAATTTCACAAAAAATTGAATTATACGCTTCTTTTCGCCTGGGGAATCATTAAAGTTTTCCTTGCGAATGTGATTTGACAAGCAAAGTCCTCTACTACCTCAAAATAGCCGTGAATCTTCCTCTCATCTTCCTCTTTTATCTTTTCAGTTCTTCTGCCATATCCTATTTGCAAACAGACCCAAAACTTGCGATTCTTCTCTCTCTCTCTCTCTCTCTCTCTCTCTCTCTCTCTCTCTACTATGCTCTCTCTCGCTTTCTCTTTCTTTCTCTTTCACTCCCTTTTTTTCTTTCTTTCGTTCTTTCTCTCTCTCTCTCTCTCTCACAAAGAAACATGTCATCCATATCCCTTTTTTGCAAACACCCAAAACCCAATCCTTCTCTACAAACCCAAACCCAAAATCCAACCCAAATAGCCACGAGTTCTAGCTTCTCTCTCTCCCTTAGTGGCAAAGGTTACATGACCCATCCCAATCCCCCGGGGATTAACACGGGATGTGCCATGTTCCGTCTGACACAGAATGTTAGACCAGGGAAAATTAAAACCTTTAGCCCGAAAGCTTCCAGAGTACGCCAGGATCCGGAGAAGGTATTTGATGTCCCGGTCTCTGCTACAATCGCACCGTATCCAACCTGAAGGGTATTGAAAACATAAAGATTTTGAGCGGACAAAAAGTAATAATTTTCGTAAACACATTTTATAAAGACCTTTATACCCTTCACTAAAAAGCATGCATGCATAGTAAAACCATTTATCCAATCACATATGTTTAAACAACCATATCCATACGGGCTCCTGCCGAAAACCATTTACAGAAAACCATAACATAGTAAACATATGTGGGATCTCAGCCCAAATCCATTTACAGAAATCTGGAACATAATAACCATAGGTGGGATCTCAGCCCAAATCCATTTATCATCATACAACACAATTTCTCAAACCATTTGAAATCATGTTCATCCATATATTTCATATCACCAAACCTGTCACGGTATCTAGAGCTATACGCGTGCTACCCGAGATCTCAAACCCAAGTCTCTCCAAGGTCCACCCAGGTCAATGTCCGTAGATCAATAACCCTCCCTAGAGGTTACGAACCATAGCCTTTCTGAGAGCAAGGAACCCAACTGAGGGGCGACTCCACTCAGTCAGTGCTCCGTGACTACTCTGTGGTCTACCCAAGCCAACGACCCTCCCCGGAGGAGACAATCATAGATAAACCTTTTGAAATCATTCTTTAAACCTTTCAAGGGTTCATGCCCGGCCTCCGTAAGCCGTCATGAACCATAAAATCCTTTCAAGGGTTCATGCCGGTCCCCATAAATCGTCATGAACCATAAAACCTTTCAAGGGTTCATGTCGGTTCTCATAAACCGTCATTAACCATAAAAACCATTTGTGGGTCCCCGACCCGAAATCACATTCTTAAAACATAACTAGGCCCTAAGCTAGAATCCACATACAAACTAGACCGCAAGCCTGAATCGTAAACCAACTGGGCCTCGTGCCCGATTTCGTAAACTAAATGGGCCTCGTGCCCGATACGCAAGTCAACTGGGCTCCGAGCCCGATTCATAAACTAACTGGGCCTCTGACCCGATACGTAAACCAACTGGGCCTCCATCCCAATGCCTCGTTAAATCAAATGGACCTCAAGTTCGAGAGTTCGTAAATCAAATGGGTCTCGTGCCCGATCCATATTTTCAAATCCGAAATCAATTCAAGAACAAATTGGGCCTCTGGCCCGAGAACGTCACTAAAAGGACATCGAGTCTGAGGGTTTCTGAAACAAATACGTCTCGAACCCGAGTTTACCTTTTCAAATCCAAAACCATTTCATTAAACTATTTCCAAAACCATAAGTACGGAAAATCAGAGTAAAATTGAAAACCTCGATTTACGTGCAAGCACGTAAATTGCCTCGAAATGCGTGAAACCATATAATTCACCAATATCAAAATCAACATCATAGAATCACATTCATAATCCATATAAAACATTTATGCATGCATCACAGTTTAGAAATTAAGGTCCACTCACAGACCGTCCTATGATGCCGCCTCTGTTTGCGTGCTGTGAACCTCACCGGGCAAATCGTCGTCACCGGGACTCCCAAACCTGTCCAAATCAATCTAAAGGATTACTAACTGCCTTATTAACCTCTCATTGAAGCCCCATAATTTTCTCGAATTTTTAAGTATTTGAAATCCCGAACCTAAACCTTCCGATGCCCCGAACATTATCAAGACAGTGTCCGATCGACACGAAACCAGTCCCAAAATGTTCGTTACATCGAATAGAAGATTTCACATATTGAACACATCCCCAAAATGTGGGCCATTTGCCCTCACGCGCCCCTAGAAGCTCCTGCGCGTGGGCATCACCGCCAGGAACTGTAGCACCATCTTCAACCTCTGGCCAGTCTGAACCGGCCGGTTCAGTGCAGTCCGGTCCAGCCGAACCGGCGTGGCGGATTCAGTCTATTCCTTCCCTCATTTTCGGTCCAATCCTCTCCTTTCTAATTCCTAAACTCTTGTTTAAGTGTTTCCTATCTAACTACACAATTAAAACACGAAATGGGGGACCGTTTTTTACCTTTCAAATCCATGGTCGAACCCGTTCCTGCAACCACATTCCACCATCGACCCAGACCATCTCCAGTTGTGCCTTCACGTTCATTAATCTCCTTTCATCCTCCAAAACACATTTCTTTCATTAAAATCGATCAATGCTCACTAAAACCCATTATTCCAAATTCGAACCAAGCTTACCCGCACATGGAGTCCACGGCCACCGTCCACGATGGCTCTCACGGGCCATCAGTGTTGGATGAGGTTTTGGAGGAGTAGGGTGGTGATGTGTGTTTTGTTTTGAAAGCAAATAAGAAGAAAATGGAGATGGTGTCGTGGAAGAGAAGAGAGATATGGTAGATGATGATGATGATTATCAGAAAAGAAAGAGATAAATGTATGGTGAAGATTGAGGGAGGATAGGAATGGATGGCTAAGATTAGTGGAAAATTATAAATTAATTAAAATATTATTATTTTAATCAAATCTCACCAATCAATGTGAGATCCACTTTTTGGGGTACATGACTAATTGGATGAGTGACACTTGTCACTCATCCATGGGTCCCACACTAAAGTCAACCAACCAGCTAATGCCAAATGTCCTCGCCTCATAATGCGCACATAGTGAAATCGAAATTTCGTGACCCATAACTTTTTCGTTCGAAGTTCGATTTAGACATGCCACCTTTCTACGGATTCGTATCTTTCCGATCTACGTAACGGTTCTTGGTCCTCGGCCATCGGACCTCCCTGTCCAAAAGTATACTATTTACCCCTTTTCAACCAAATTACCAAAGTACCCCTTAACTTCCGAACGTCATAACTTTTTACTCGAATGTCGGAATCAAACGTGCCACCTGTGTATGAACTCGTGACGTCCCGATCTACGTCACGGTCATTGGTCAAAGTTTATTTGACTGCCTGAACGAAAAGTCAACATTTTACCCACGCCCAGGGGAAAAACGGTCATTTTGCATCGTTCGTCCGATTTCGCCCAACTAATCCCGGATTAACCTCACTATTCACGATTAGTCACTAATATAATCCTGGAATTCGGGACAGGTCGTTACAAAAGGTCACCTCTACGCAACTTCCTCTCTCTTTTTCTCTCTCTCTCTCTTTCTCCCTCTCTCCACTCTCACTATAAGTCTCTCCCTCACAAATTATTTGGATTATTATTGGATTATTATTTGCATTATTATTGGATTATTATTTGTATATAATTATTCAATTATTATTATTTGGATTAATATCTGGATACAAAATTTGAATTTTTATTGGATTTTTATTTGGACTGTTAATTTGGTCTTGATATTATTATTGGATTGTGAAATTTGGATTTATAAATTTATGTAAAAGTTTAAGAAGTTTCAATAATGTACTTTAGGTTTAATTTTATTTGAATTAATTTATTATTTTTTTATTGGTTGTGGTTTTATTTTAATATTTGGTCAATTTCATTTTAAAAGTTAGAATTATTTTTTACCAATTTATTAATTCTCAATTAATTATGTTTGTCTTATTTATTTATTTAATTATTATTGGAATTGAAAAATGTGGCGTTAATTTTATAAGTGGTTTTGTTTTTATTTTGTGAATTTATTATTAAAAATTAATTTTTTTTGATTTATTTATTCATTATTGACTTAAAAATATGTTGGTTAATTTTATATTAATTATTTTAAATTTCTTACCGCAGATGTCTCAGTGCAGATTGATCACCTAGGGGACTCGTCCCCGTCTTGCATTTGACTCGCCTCCTTGGTAGAGTAGCCATCCCCTATCTCGATACCATCCTCAACAGAGCATCCAACCCCTGCCTCAACACCCCTTGCCTCTACTGATGATCGGGTGATACAAACTGCGTAATCGGCTGAGCCACCGCCATAGCAAGAAACTGGGGAACCTTGTGCTGACCCCTAGCCCATTGAGGGCAATGCTGGAGAAGATGTACCAGAGGAGAACGTTGTTGGACAACTCCCTCCAAGTGAGTTGAATATTTGGCATATTTAAAAAACCTTATTTGTTTGTTACTCATATTTTGTACTGATATCTATTAAATTTTCAGGGAGAAACATAAAAGTGTACGGCATCAACTGGGGTTTGACGTCCCAATGGATCTGCTGGACAATCAATCTCAAGATCCTGGTTGTGTGGGTGGAATGATACAAGGCACCGTTGCCCAAAGTGCACACCCTGCTGGTGAAGGATATGGGTGCGATTCTTCACACCAAGTCCATGATGAAGAGAGATATGTTCGGTGCCCAATCCGAGGCAGAGCTCGACCCCTATTGGTCGGCTTTAAGGGTATGGATTTCTTCTTTATTTTTCATTATTTTCATTATTTTACCAACTTTAATATTATATTGCAGATTAGTTTTGAGTGTGACAAGAACAACGCCGATCTCATGGCCCACATAAATTTCCACTAGTAGAAGTGGTACGTCGACTGGAAGTTCAAGTTCTATGAATACTGCAAGTGTTGGAGTTCCTCGGATGTAGTTCGTGAAAATCCTCCGAAGAATTTGCAGGTACCTAAGGAGGAGGGGTGAAACTGACTGTGCAACCACGTCGTGTCCCTAGAGTTTTTGTTGCATGCTATTTTATTTTTTTTCATTTATTTATTTATTTATTATATTGTTTTACTTTTGGAACAATAATGATCACTTTTACTAATGAGCAACAAAAAAAAGGGCCAACAAGGCGAAATGGGAAGCGAATAAATTCGAACGCTATAGGGATTGTGATCCTTGCTAGCCCGACATGAGGCTCGTCACATGGTAGGGTCACTATTCCCGTAAGTGGAAGTCTAGGGGATAGTCTACGCTAGTTATGGCAACGAGGTATCTGATGCTATTCACGTAAGTTTATTTTTTCATATTAAACATTAATTTTTAATTTGATAATTAAATTTATAATTAATAATTATTCCATTTTGTAGGTTGCAGGCCCAAGAAACTCGGGATGAGTTGGCACAGTAGTAACTCGAGGTCACGTTGGAGGACCAATCATAGGATCCTGGGAGGTCAATCGACCTTATGGAGTACCAACTTGGTAGGCGTCTTACGGAGGTCAAATTCTTTGAAAGAAAAGATCAAAGGTTGACAAATCTTTTTTTAAAAAAATTTAACCTAGAATATGAGAAAAAGCTAATTGTAGTCAAACACATTAGAGGAAAAAGACAAGCTTAGTTCACTAGACGCACAATATGAAGCATTCAAGATTATTAAGATATTTGTTGTGAAGGATTTTAGGAGGAAGGGATTGTAGAGAACATATGGAGAGAAAATGAGAGACACTGGAATGATACGTACATTTAGAATAATGAGTTAGGGTTTACAAAGGTAATTGATCCCTTATATAAGGAGGGATAAATAATGAATACAAAATGACAAAACTACCCCTAGTACCTTTTACATAAATAGACACAACTATTTAATTATTTAGAACACTCCTCCTTGGATATTTCATGTAATGGTACTGCTTGGCTACGCACTTATATGTTGCCTCGTTAAAACCTTTCCAGGTAACAAAAACCCTATGGGACAAAAATAACCTTGGTCGAAGGAAAAATAATGCAATGTGCGTGTAGGTGATCACAATGGAATCTTCTGACGTAGCTGATGTCGTCTCTTCTGGAATACGGGTAGATAGTCCGCCTTTGAAATAAAATGCATTAGTGTTGCTTCACCATAACCTTGCCCAGTAAACCCAATGGGAAAAACCCGTGGTCGAAGGGGAAAGATGAGAAAATGCATATGAGTCAAATCAAGGCATCTTCGGGATGCATTGTTAGCGGGGTGATCATACCAAAATGTGCCTCATTAAAACCTAGCTAGGTAACAAAACCCAATGGGACAAAATAACCCCTAGTCGTAGGACAAAAGAGTACATGATGATCAAGTGAGTATACTTTGGGATACTCAGTATACTTCCAGATACTTGGTATACTTCAGGATACTCCCCCTAATCTTGACTCCCCCTGAAAACTACAGATTAGGTAGATCAGCCAGTCTACGTAAACTAATACCTCGCACATGCTGCTGGAATGTGGCTTTTGGTAATGACTTGGTGAACAAGTCTACATGATTATCTTGAGATCCTATTGGCTTGATCTCAATCTTCCGATGTTCTTACTGTTGTTGGTTAAAGAAGAACTTCGGTACAATATGTTTGGTGTTGTCTCCTTTAATGAAACTGGTCTTTATCTGCTCTATGCAGACAGCATTATCTTCATAGATAACTGTTGGTTCATTATGGGTGGAATTTAGTCCACAAGTACTTCGAATATGCCCAGTAATAGCTCTTAGCCATATGCATTCACGAATTGCTTCTTGTAGGGCTAGAATCTCTGCATGATTCGAAGACGTAGTAACAAGGGTCTATTTTGTAGACCTCCAAGATATTGCTATGTTCCCAATGGTAAAGACATAACCAGATTGGGAACGGGCCTTGTGTGGGTCTGATAGGTAACCTGCATTAGCATACCCAACAAGACGTGCATCATTCCGAGGACCAGGGAGATTTAATTCATTCCTTGGTTCATAGGGATAGAATAAGCCCATATTCGTTGTACCTCTAAGGTATCGGAAGATGTCTTTTATGTCATTCCAGTGGCGGCGTGTTGGCGCAGAGATAAACCTAGCTAGTAAGTTCACAGCGAATGAAATGTCTGGTCTAGTGCATTGAGCCAAGTACAATAATGCGCCTATTGCACTTAGATATGGAACTTCTGGTGTCAATATCTCTTCGTTACCATCTGCTGGACGAAACGGGTCCTTCTTAGGATCTAGACTTCGGACGATCATGGGTGTGCTTGAGGGTTTTTCTTTATCCTCATTAAAGCATCTCAACATCTTCTGGATGTAATTCGATTGATGGACCAAAATTCCATCTGCACGGTGCTCAAGCTCCAGGCAGAAGTGTGTTCTCCCAAGATCCTTCATTTCAAATTCTAACTTCAGGTGCTTATCGGTTTCTTGGATCTCTTCAGGAGTACCAATCAGATTCATGTCATCGACATAAACTGCCACTGTAGCGAATCCGGAACTTGTTTTCTTAATAAACATACATGGGCATAATTCATTATTAACATATCCCAATCTGATCACATATTCACTTAGACGATTATACCACATCCGTCTGGATTGTTTCAATGCAAAAAGTGAACGCCTCAAACGAATGGAGAGCGTGTTCCGTGGTCTGGAACTATTTTCATCAGATATCTTAAGTCCTTCAAGAACTTTCATATATATCTCTGTATCAAGAAACCCATAGAGATAAGCTGTGACCACATCCAAAAGCTGCATACTCAGTTTTTCGGAAACTACCAAACTGATAAGGTAGCGGAACGTTATAATGTCCATTATGGGAGAATACGTCTCCTCGTAATCAATTCCAGGGTATTGAGAAAATCCTTGCGCCACTAGACGAGCTTTGTATCTCACAATCTAGTTTTTCTCATTACACTTCCTTACAAATACCCATTTAAAGCCTACAGGTTTAACATGGGGAGGTGTGGGAGCTACAGATCCAAACACCTCTCTTTTTGTCAAGGAATCAAGTTCGACCTGGATTGCTTCTTTCCATTTTGGCCAGTCTTCCCTACATTGGCATTCATCAACAAAACGAGATTCAATATTGTGGGACCATAAATCACCGGAATATTTTGGAGCCGCCAAGTGGCCAACAATCCCATAATGCCAATATTACCCTTGGTAAAATTGACATCGACATATTACGATCTCTGCATTAATTCAATATATTTACCAGCTAAATATATATTAATTAATCAAATCAATGTCGATAATAAATAACTTCCCAGTGAACTATTTATTCATAAATAAATAAGTGATTACACTCGGTACAATCACTTATTTAATACTTTCCCCATCAACCAATCACACGCTCTGGTGACCTTCAAGGCTTCACTATAAATATAAGACTTCATTTCACTTCTAAAGGTAATAAAAAACTCATGCAAACACTCTGTCAGATTATTCTCTCTCAGAAAACTAACTTAAGCATCGGAGAGTTTTCGGTTGAACCACCCTCGCTGGGGATTCAACCTTAACCCCGTTTGATTTTCGTTATTGTGTGTAGGGATCGAGAAGGAATTTCACAGAACCGGAAAATTTCTGCATCAACAACTGGTGCTTTCATTGAGAGCCGATTTGAGAAATACTCAAAGTGTGCTCTTCAGTTTTTCCTTGAAAAAACTCCATCATCACAATTTCGACACTTACCGTTCTTCACATGGCCAGAACACGCCGATCCGCGTAAGCCTCCGAGGCTACCACATCCACCGCTGCGATAACTGCCGTGAGCAAACCACTGCCTGAGATTCCGGAGGAACCATTTTCATGTCTCCTGCAAGGCCCGCACCACGAATCAATTCACCTACCGTTCGGAATGCCGGATTGGACACCTATGTTCAGTTTTGGAACGTTCCCCATGGCCGCTGCTACTGTGAACCCCCCCACCTGCGATGAGGCCAGGCGCAGCGCTTTTTCAACAAACAGACGGGCTGCGGGCGGGAGAATCATCTCTAAGAGTCCCGAATCAGCCCCCTGCCAGCTTGGACCTAAGGAGGTACTTGGACGCCCTGCGCAACCCGCAGGCCAACACCCAAGCTCCAGAGAGACATGGCTCATCACATCCGACTGAAGGCGAGCGACGTGCGCCCCGACATGCTACTCATCAAGAGCTAGCATCTAGGGGCTCGCCTCTGCGACTTGGACTAATGCAGCATGTTGAGCAACTAAGAAACCAAGTACGGGCCCAATCAGAGCTTCTACAACAGCTGTTGGGGGACATCGGGACATCCAGAACCTCCGAAAGAGGCAATGAACCTCGCAAGACATCAGGGGACGTCCCGAAACACGCCGGCAAAGAGCATGTCCGCTACCAGACAATGTCCCGAGATACGTCGCTGAGCGACTCAAGGGAAGAAAGTTGCACCCCTAGAGCAAGAGGACAAGATCAACCGAGGATATCGGCCCGAGAACGACTCGGAGGACGCCCCGGAGCGCTTTCACGCATTGAGTACCCCACGCGATAGCCGACGGCAGCAAGCGGCCTCCCGTGCGTCACGCACCCACTCGGATGATCACAGCGAGGAAGACGAGACTTACTCGTTAGCACGCTCGAGAGCCAAGCCCGCTACAACTCTAGGGAGTCGACGCCATTTGATCCAGCATGGGAACCCCTATCACTAAGGACCATTACACGTTGAATACGTCTGAAGGAGGCTAGATCGATGCCTCCAGGGAGTTCAACGCGAAGGAGACTTGGAGGATGACCTTGGTCGCCAAATACAGACGTCATCATCTTCGCCGTTTGTGAGGGACATTGAGGAGGAGCCATTCCCGCAGCGATTTTCAACACCAAACTTCAATCAGTACAAAGGAACCTCTGATCCAATAAAGCACATCAATTACTATCGGGGGGTCATGGTACCTCACATGCACAACGACGCACTCATGTGCAAAGTTTTTCAAGCCTCACTGCAAGGTCAAGCAACAAAATGGTTCAACCATCTCCTCAGAGATCAATCGCCTCATTCGAAGAGTTGGCCATGGCCTTCGTGAAGGAGTACTCGCAGCTTCGTACCATCGAAGTTAAGGATGACCACCTCTTCACCATCCGAAGGAGGTCTAAGGAAACCTTGCGGTAATACATCCGGAGGTTTTGCGGAGAGAAGTCTCGCATTGTTGGTTGCAGCGACCTCGTCGCATCCATGGCATTTAAGCAAGGCCTACCGCGGGAGAGCCAGCTCTACGGAGACATCGTCATGAGCAACGCCCGAAGTCTCACCAAGATATCGTCCCTGGCGGAGTGACATGCATGCTGGGAGGACGAGAAAAACGCCACACATGCCGCCAACCACGTCGAGGAAGATGGACATCCCACAAAGGCATTTGCGCAACCAAAGGATGATGCCCACCACGGGAACTCAGTCAAGAAAGCCAACAAGCGCAAAGGGAACCCGTCATCCAACACGTTCGTGGGTGCAAAGCCAAACACACAGTTTTTGGTACCTTTCCACCAAATATATAATCAGATAAAGGAAAAATGAAAGACCAGCTCTCGTCAAAGGCAACCAGGAGAGGGCTGACAAGACAAAATGGTGTGCTTATCACAATTGCTATGGTCACGACATAGGCTCTTACCAATCTTTCGAAAGATACCTCCGGGATCTCTTGAAAGAAGGACACTGCACCGAGTACGTCAGAAAAAGGCAACGGATCGTCTCGAAAACAAAGATCCCCAGGAACTCGCACAAAAGATGATCTGTGTGGACACCATCATTGCGAAGTCCGAGTTATAGGGAACAACCAAGAAACTTAATCAGTGACCAAGTCATCATCAAAGGCACAAAGTTTGAGACTAAAATTCGGCTCAATGCCTACTTTACTCACATAGTATCTTTCAATAAGATTCAAGATGTGTCGTTCTAACGTCTAGTGAAATTGTCTTATCGCCTACACCTTTGTTTAGAAAGCATACCAAGCCTTTGCCACGCAAAGCACCCAAGTCTTCGTCACGCGAAGCACTCTAAGCATTTTCCACACAAAGCACTCTAAGTCTTCGTCACGCGAAACACTCCAAGCCTTTGCCACGCAAAGAACCCGAGTCTTCGCCACACGAAGCACTCTAAGCCTTTGACATGCAAAGCACCCAAGCCTTCGCTATGTGAAGCACTCCAAGCCTTTGCCACGCAAAGCACCCGAGCCTTCACCATGCGAAGCACTCTAAGCCTTCTCCATGCGAAGTACTCCAAGCCTTCACCCCGCGAAGCATTCCAAGCCTTCGCCCCGCGAAGTACCCCGAGCCTTCATCACGTGAAGCGCTCAAAGCCTTCGCTATGGGAAGCATACTAAGCCTTTGCCATGCAAAGCTCAACTAAGCCTTTGCCATGCAAAACACTCGAGTCTTCGCCACGCGAAACACTCTAAGCCTTCTCCATGCGAAGTACTCCAAGCCTTCGCCACGCGAAGCACTCTAAGCCTTTGCCACGTGAAGCACTCTAAGGCTTCGCCCCGATAAGTACTCTAAGCCTTTGCCATACGAAGCACTCCACACAATACGAAGCACTCCAAGCCTTCACCATATGAAGCACTCGAAGCCTTCACCATGCTAAGAACTCAAAGTTTTTGCCACTCAAAGCACAACAAATCTTCACCATGCGGACCACGCCACGACTTCGCCACGCGAAGCGCTCAAGGCTCGTCCCAGCAAGGCACGTGAAACCATCCAATAACTTGACTTGTTGGAGTCGAAAAGCAACTAAAAAAATGCTTCCAACCCCACCAAGAGGGGCAACCACCAGGCCATGACAAACAATGGGCAAATGTTTTAACATGCGAAGTCCAATTCTGCATTTCAGTGCACGGGATCGAGATTCACCCGATCATAGCTCGCTCAATTTTGGTCACCCTAACATGAACTTGATGGCCCTAAAAAGATACTGAAGTCAGCTTTCCAACACCGTTGACCTCACTCAATTTCGAGTTGTGACGAGTTCTCAGCGAATGTTTTTGTACACGAAGGTCAACTGCACGTACCAGCGCACAAGTACGAGATTCATTCATTCATAGACCACTGAATTTTGATCACCCTGACACGAGGTCAATGGATTTAGAAAGCTATGGAAGTCAGCTTTCCAACTCTATTTATCTCACTCAATTCCAAGTTGTGAAGAGTTCCCCGGAACCATTTTTGCACACAAAGGTCAACTGCATGAACCAGCACATGAGCACATGATTCAACCAATCCTACAAGGCTCAATTTGGATCGTCTTGGACCAATCTTGATGTCAATATAAAGGGATGGAACTCAGCTTTCCAACCCCACCAACGACACTCAATTCGGAGGTAAAACGAAGTAAGAAGATCAAATTTACTACATAAAGGTCAAATCTACCGAAAATCACAAAACACACAAAAAAAATGAAGGATTAGTTGGCAATTCACAAGTTGAATGCTCAAACATGTATTCAATGCTCAGATCAAGCCACATGCCAAGAAGGTTCATGAAGCTCATCACCAGGAATGGCACAACCTCAGAGTCTCTTCGCCAACCCATGAGCAAGCCTTGGAGGCCTTCAATCATCCCATCGTGGACTTCTAGTGACACATCATCCATAACCTTCTTCAAACAATGGGGGCAACCTCCTCAACATCGCCTACTTGGCATAGTTGGCTTCACAAAAGCGGCTCCAGCACTGTTTGACTCGACGACGGTTACAAAGCAGCTTGACTTTCAACTCCAAGACGAAACAATGGTTTGGAGTCATGTGTTTTCACGCCGCTTAGCTTCAACGTCTAGATGATGGCATCTTCAAACTCTCTTCCTTCAATTAGGCGATGATGTACGACGTCTCGAGCTTTGCAGGTGGCATGATCGATCCTCCATTCTATGTTCTGCCTTATTACCACCCCATTTTGAGTTCAGTAAGGCCTTGAAGATCAAGTCTCTAGAAGGCCATCTGTCATCCAAAGCAACTCCTTGGAAAGCTTCAGTTACTTCATGGCACCACATGCACTTCACCTCGCGTCATGAGTAGCCTTGCTTTGAAGATGAAGCACACCTCGCCTTGTAGCTGCAACACACATTACCTTGCATCTGGAACAAGCCTCATGCTAGGTTGTGACACGTCGCACTCCAAGTGATGGGACTCCTCACCTTGCACTTGCACATCTTGCCTTGTAGTTGCACCATGTGTCAGGACCCACCCCGGTTTCACCCCGAAACCCGAGGTAAATCCCGCTCCCGTCTGACTCCCCGACACAAAACTCAAGTAAAACTCACTCTAACCCAGTCAGACGCAGGAGTAGTTACAAAATATCCCAACCTTATCGTTTACAGAGCATAGCACTAAATTACAAGGAAAATAAAAACTGATAAATTACACGCACACAGAAGCCTTTAAACTCTTCTAGGATCCCTCACGTCACTTCTATGCCTCGGACACTGCCTCGACGTTAAGACCCCGCGCTAGCTCCACAACCTGGAGGGCAATTTAAAACAAAAATGTGAGTGGACCAGAAAGTACAAAAAGTTCAAAACCACTTTATATGAAAACCAAGTTTAACCCTCCGTTTTGAAACCACATGCATAACCAACAGTTATGAACACAATTATAAAATAATCATTATAAAACATCATAAGAAACAGAAACACTATAAAATACCATAAGAAACCATAGCATGAGTATCAGAAACCGTATCAAATCCTCATTTCCCGATCGAACCTGCTGGACCTATCCGAGTCTTTAAACTCCCGAGTCTTTAAACTCAATCCAGGCCTTAATCATATCCGAGTCTTTAAACTCCCGAGTCTTTAAACTCAAGGCCTACGGGGGAAATCAATATATCCGAGTCTTTAAACTCCCGAGTCTTTAAACTCAATCCGGGTCTTTAAACCCAATCCGGCCGGTCCCCCGTCACATATATCCGGGTCTTTAAACCCAATATCCAGATCCAGCAAATCCAATCCCAAAACCATTTGAAAACCATTTACCAATCCACATCCAAACCCGAATCCGAAATCCGGAAAAATATCCATTTCCATACCAAAACCACATGTAATCACAAATCATATTTCACAACCCATTTATCATTATCAGAAAACCTTTATAGGTGGAAATCCCCAAATGTGGCATCAAAATCCGAAACCAGCATTTTCTCGAAAAACTTGTAAAATCCCGAAAACGTCTCGAAAAACGTGCAAACATCTCAATTACGTACAATCACGTAAAACCATCATAACATATACAATAAACATAGTGTCTTAAGTAAAACCATCAAAAACTTATATAAAAACAGTTATGCATGATCGAGTTTAAGAAAAGGGTCCACTCACAGTACTGAGCCCTACTCGCGTCCCGAACGTCCAGCCCGTTCCTCGGCTTCCTCGGGAAATCCCGATCCTGTCAAACACCATCAAATTACGTCACTAATACATCTACGAAACAACTACCTAATTTCCTTAAAATTCCCCAGACCAAAGACTTAAAACCCGGGACCCTAAACATTCACCCTCGCGAAACTTCACTCAAACGACGTCCGATTGACTCGAAACCAACTCCATTGAACTCACCACAACTCCTAGACCAAAAGTCCTGTTGATCGCTTCTCCATACGCCGCCGCACGCGCTCCCACGCGCCGCCCAAAGTGGCTGCGCGTGGCACTCACGCGCCAGCTACAGTGCACTGTCAACCTTGAGCAGACCCGGTTCGCACCAGTGGTCTGGACCCTGAACCGGCGAGAGCGGTTCTCCTCATTCCGTCCACCAAAACGACTCCTCTCTTCACCAACAGCATCGTCCAGATCAGCCCTATTGGTTCCCCAGCTCCGTTCACTTCGACACTGTCCCTATCCCGTCGACTAAAGCTCGAACCAAACGACCCAAAAACCCCTGTTTTCCTTCCCGGCCACCCACGACTTCCCCCTTCACGGAGGCTACATCAACCTCTTCCTAGGACTCTACCAAACCTCAACCAACCTTCCTGGACTGTCGACTCAGCCCCAAGCTCGACGACTCGCCGTTTGAAACCCACGGCCAAAACAGAGGACACAGACACCTTCGTCGTGCCTGCCGCCACCGTGCACCACCCATCACGGCAGCACAACCAAACTACTCCTAGGACTCAACTAAAACCCTTAGACCACTCTAGACTCATCGATTCAACCTCCCAAACCACGACTTCCACGTTGAAACTCAACGGGAAAACAGAGTATCGACATGGGAATGAGAGAATTACCTGTCTCCAGTCGCCGTCGTGAGCTCCGCTGGTAGTGGTTGACTCCTCGCAACCCGCACGACACCACCACGGACTCAGTTGCCCCGTACACGGCTGCCACCGCCACAATTTTCACAAATTCCTTGGTTTCCTTCCTGTTTCCCCCCTGATTTTCCCGCAGCTCTCGACACCCTCACACACAGCCACCACACCGTCAACCTCTCTCACTGCTTCCCTCTCACTCTCTGATCACCCTCACACACTCACAATTCGTCAGCACACACACCACCACCCTCAAGTTCCTTCACGATCTCCCTCTGTTTTCTGAACCAGCACCACACACATACACGGGTGCACCCCAATTATTTGGGCCGTGCACACACTCGAACTCACCAGAAGCCACTCCACCTTTAGCACGTGTCACCAATCCTCCTCACTCTCTCACCAAATGGCTCCATCCCAGCCATCCCTTTCCTTCTTTCTGCACAAATCCCAATGTGCAGAAAGACCAAATTACCCTTCTTTTTAACTTATATTTACGATTTAACCAAAACTTCCTAGACCCGTAACTCTCGCCTCGTAAGTCCGATGAATACGTGCCGCCTGTCATCGAACTCAGGACAACGGAATCTATCTAACCATCCTAGGTCAACCTACCAAAACTCGATTATTCAAAAAGTCAACTTTTCCCCCTAATTTACCCAAATTACGGTTATGCCCTCGACCTTCCGAACATCACAACTTCCTCCTCGGATGTCGGAATCAGGCGTGCCACTTGCCTATGGATTCGTAACGTCCTAAACTACGTCCTAGTCACCGATCAACACTCAATCGACCTCCCAACTAAAAGTCAACTATTTGCCCGAACTAGGGGCAAAATCGTCATTCTACGCTCATGGACCCATCGAGACCACCTACCCACTGCTTAACCTCAATAATCACACCTTATTCACTCTACTAATCCCGACTCTCGGGACGGGTTGTTACACCATGCATCGCCTCGTAATTACAGCATTCCTCGCCTCGCACTCGCAGCATGTCTCGCCTTGTAGTTGCACCATGCCTCGCCTTGCAGATGTAGCGCACCCGCCTTGCACTCCGCTGCACCTTGCTCCCACTCTGCTATACCTCGCACCTTGCACTCTACTGCATCTCGCACCGCACTCTGCTGCACCTCAAACCGCACACTACTGCACCTCGTCTTGCACTCTACTGTACCTAATGCCTTACACTCTGCTGCACCTCGCGTCGCACTCCGCTGCACCTTACTCCCACTCTACTACACCTCGCACCTTGCACTCTGCTGCACCTCACGTCGCACTCCGCTGCACCTTGCTCCTACTCTGATACATCTCGTGCCTTGCACTCTGCTGCACCTCGCGTCGCACTCCGTTGCACCTTGTTCCCACTCTGATACATCTCGCGCCTTGCACTCTACTGCACATCGCACCACACTCTGTTGCACCTCGAACCGCACGCTGCTACACCTCGTCTTGCACTCTGCTGCACCTCGCGTTGCACTCTACTACACCTCGCCTTGCACTCTACTACACCTCGCCTTGCACTCTGCTGCATCTCGCATTACATTCTGCTACACCTCCTCATTGAAGGCCTTGATGTTGGCTCCGCTCACACTTGAAGATGATGAGTTCGTCAGTGCGCCAAGCTCTTCTTTTACTTTGAGAGTGTGGGTAAACCCTTACCCTATATGGGTACAAATGGGTTTTATACCCATTCAGACTCATCCTCAATTTTTGAGGGTTTACCCAAACCCTACCCATTGGGTAATGGGTACCCATGATATTTTATATTTATTTTCTCCTTTCAATTTTTTTTTCCCTTGTGTTTCATTTTGTTTTAACTTCTAATTTTTTTTATACCTTTCAATTTATTTTGTTTTTCTTTTTTCTTTTTACTTTTCATTTTCTTTTACTTTTTAAATATTTTTTTTTACTTTCATTTGTCTTCAACTTTTTATTTTTAACTTCTAATTTTTTTTCTTTTAATTTTGTTTGCTTTTTTTTTTTTTGCTTTTCATTTTCTTCAAATCCTCTCAATTTCTATTAGATTTTTTGTTACAATCCGTCTTAAAATTTAAAGTGAGAATTAGTAGATGACCAATTTACCCTTCTATCCGTAATTATTAAAATTTGTCGAGTTGACCAAGACTAGTGAATGAGTTATTTGAGAATTTGACTCCGAAAATTTTCCAATTAAATGAAGAATAAGTAATAAATGTCGAAATGTAATTCAAAACTTAAAAAAAAAACTCATTAAAAATTTTATTATAAAAAATTTTTAAGAATTTATAAAACTCCCTTTAAATTATTTCATGGTTGTGAAATCTTAAAAAATTTATAGTTTACTTTGATTTTTGTTAAATCAATTAAAATGAATTATTTAAGTTCTTAAAAAAATTGATGTTAATATAAATTCGTAACATTTTTGTGTATAATTTTTTTGATGAAAGATGAAATAACTGATATTTAATTGAAATAAAGTAATTTTAAATAATAATACCTAATAAATAAAATAATAGTAAGAATATAAAGAAAAAAAAATTAGTAAAGGGAAGAAAGTGTTAAAAATTCATAGATAATTTGAAGAATGAATAAAGAATATACTTTAAATTTAATGGGTATTAAATACCTTCAATACCCATGGGTAAACCCTTACCCTACCCATTCAATGATGGGTAAATTTTTACTCATCTAATTTCTACCCATTTCAACAATACCCATGGGTACCCATACCCATGGATAATTATGATCATCCCTAACTACCGCTTAAATCGTTGTAATCCAACATCCACAACTATCAGAATCTGCAAAAGATCGAAACTAAACAAAAGAATATATATTTATTTTTATATATATTAAAATATATAAACATATAATATATTTTATTATATATATTAATATATATAAATATATAACATATGTTATTATATATATATATATATATATATATTACATTCAAAACAAAAGGCTTTTGTGGCAAAAACAGTGGAAAGGTAACGGCACCAATTAAAAAAAAAAAGAATGACAAATAGTTTGCGGCGGAAAAGGAAAAAATATATGCAGCAGAAAAAAAATGATGAAAATGATGATACAGAGGAGCGTTGTCTCCTCTTCGGCAAAGCAAACGCCCGACAGCCATCATGCGGCTTGTGCCTGCACGCGCACTGCAATCCTCCATTCCCTCTGCAACAGTTTCCCCTGCATCCTCTCTCCACCGTCTACCCGTCCATTTTGTTTCCCGGGCCCCCACGTTTTGCTACGATTTTCTCCCCCCAATAGCACAGCAGACATCCCCAATCCAGCTAATGTGATCTCCATCTCTGCAAAAATCCAGTGAGCAACAAAAACGAGGCCAAAGTAATTACCTTCCAAACAAAAGCGAGAAGCAAGATTTTCTTCCACTGTGCACCTTTACCCATGAACAAATTCAACAGGTTTGATATTTTCTTTATAAAAATAAGGATAATATGCCTCATTTAAATAAAGAAAATTAAACAAACCCTAGTGGTTAATTGGGCTTACAAAGTCAACTCAAAGCAGGATTACAAGCCCAAAATTCCTTTTGAGACAAGATCGAGGACAATCTCCAACTACATCCAAGAAAGAGGAGTCATACTCCCGCATAAAAATACTAAGACGTAGTTTACTAGAACCACAAGGAAATTACATCCCTTAGGATTCCTCGAATTCCTAAGTGATGTGGGGGCTTTTGTGGGACCATAAATTACCGGAATATTTTGGAGCCGTCACGTGACCAACAATTCCCATAATGCCAATATTACCCTTGGTAAAATTGATATCGACATATTACGATCTCTGTATTAATTCAATATATTTACCAGCTAAATATATTAATTAATCAAATCAATGTCGATAATAAATAACTTCCCAGCGAATTATTTATTCATAAATAAATAAGTGATTACACTCGGTACAATCACTTATTTAATACTTTCCCCATCAACCAATCAGACGCTCCGGTGACCCTCAAGGCTTCACTATAAATATAAGACTTCATTTCACTTCTAAAGGTAATAAAAAAAAGTCCTGCAAACACTCTGTCAGATTATTCTCTCTCAGAAAACTAACTTAAGTATCGGAGAGTTTTCGGTTGAACCACACCCCCTGGGGATTCAACCTTAACCCCGTTTGATTTTCGTTATTGTGTGTAGGGATCGAGAAGGAATTTCACAGAACCGGACGATTTCTGCATCAAAAAATATCATCACTAGTTATTATTTCAGTAGCTACTGTGAATACAAATATATCATTGATGATAATATCATTCTGATTTCATATCTTATTTAAGTATGCATAGTTTACCGAAATCTCTCTATTTTCGGGAGTGGGTTCAGACATTGAGGCATCCCCCAACGTCGTCTATTCTAAGACAGACTCATAATTTGGAATTATCTCATGAGATGGATCAGATGATATAGTGATATCCAAGGGATTCGATTATGCCAAATTTGTCCTCTTCCGGGGATGAGAATCCTTCGAACCTATTGGTCTACCTCGCTTCTAGGCAAGGACAAGTGACTGGTTAGCCGCCATGGTCGTACTTCGTCCATCTGGGACAACCAGTCCATCTGGGATGGCGCGTCCTACGGAGACGTTTATCCTTGCAGGCACGTTTGCAGCAAGTATATGTGATCTCGTCATTTTAGCTAAATCAGAGAAAGCATCTGATATATTATTAGCTACACTCTGTATGTAACACCCCGGAAATTCAAGGATCTTAATATTGTAATTTAATGTATGAATTGACGTTTTTACCCTTGTGAATGGTATGGCCAAATTGTTGACTTTTTGATTGGTGGGTCAAATGGACTTTGACCAATGACCGTGACGTAGTTCGGGACGTCACGAGTTCATAGACAGGTGGCACGTCCAATTCGGACGATCAGGGAAAAAGTTATGACTATCAGAAGTTCAGGGGCATTACCGTAAATTGGACTGTAGGGGCGAAAATGTTGACTTTTCGTTTGACAACTAATTTTCACACGACTCGAGGACCGTTAGGTAGGTCTCGACGCCCTGAGTTCGTAGACAGGCGGCACGCCGAAATCGGACTTCGTATGGCTGAGTTACGGGTCTAGAAAGTGAGGGGCAGTTTGGTAATTATTGAACCAGGGGCATTTTGGTCATTTCGCCCTGGTTACTGTAGCAACCGCGGGGGACACGGGCGGCAACACCATGTGCGGTGGTTCTGAGTGCGAATTGTTTATGCTGGTGTGTGTGCTGGAAAGTATTGATTGTTTAAACCTTTTGGAAGCATCAAACATGGTCTGATTCATCCAGCTGCACAGTCAATTTGTTAATTGAAGATCGAAGCTTTTCAGGGAACAATCTCAGTGGACAGATTGGACTTCCACGAGAATCTGGGACGGCTTAGGTTGTTTAAAATTGATTAGAACGTGTGTGAGCATCACTCTGCCATTGAGAGAACTGAGAATTGGAGAGGAAAACCAGAGAAACCATTTCGGGGAAAATTGGAGGGAAAATCGGGTTTTGATTTCTAGTGATTGTTGGACCAAACCAAATCCTGGTTTAGTCTTCTGGGAGTATTTGGAACTCAACCACATCAAAATCGAGGGGAACCAGCCACGGTTGAGCTGGGACAGAGGCTGCCGTTTTCAGTGAAGTTGCAGAGCTTGGGACGATAACCTTCAGGTACTTTCAGACACAATTGATTGTTCATTTTAGTTCGTTTTGATCCTATTATGCTTCCTGTGAAGTTAATTGGATAATGGGTTTGAAACCAGGGAGTTCTGGTGATTGACCCGTCTAGTTGATCACGGGTCGAGGGTCCATTTAAGGGACCAGTTGACAGGACCGCCCCCGAAAAGGGCATTGTTAACCCTGCCCGGTCCTGCTCCCGCCTGGCAAAACGACTGAAATCTCCAACTCACCCTCAGTACGTGCTAGGCCAGGGATAGCCACATGTGCTTACTCATGCCTCCGCCTCACGATCAGCCTCGATCAACGCGCCACAACCTGGAGGGTCAATAAAAAAAACCAAAAGGTGTGAGTAGACAAAAATAAATCAGTTTGTAAAAACAGTTACAAGAAGACGTTTTTACCCTCCACGTAAAACCAATGCATGCATACGAAAAAAAACATTTCAATCGGTTAACATTTTCCACATAAAAAAAACTGTGTATCAAAATTCAACATAAGGAAAACTCGTATGAAACTCAAAATCATTTTTCCTTTCTCAACCATCGGGTCTTAGTCCGCAATCATAAACACCGGCCCTCAGCCCAACTCAACCGAAACATTAGAATTCATCAATAAATCACAAGTCAATCATTTTGCTGGATATCAAGTGCGCCCGAGTCTTTAAACTCAAAACCATGCGCATAAACAGGCCTTCCCGGGATATCAACGAGTCTTTAAACTCATAACACAATCAATAGGCCTCGGGGGTATCACAACAACCGAGTCTTTAAACTCACGAGTCTTTAAACTCATTAAGGGCCCTCCCCCGTCATCAATTAACCGAGTCTTTAAACTCAAAACGTGCTCCAGCAATAGCACCGGGTCTTTAAACATAAAACAGTTTTCAACGGGTCTTTAAACCCAAAACATTTGTCAAACACAACAACGTGGGAACCATCCCAAAATCACATTTTCCACAACAGGACTCATGGTCCGAGTTTCCATATTCAAATTCCCAAACCTTACTTCACAAAACATATTTAAATCATCATTAGACACGGGGCATGCACAATCATAGCAACTCACTTTATTAAATCCTTTCTCATTCCCGAATTCGAATTCGCAATAATGATTCCGTAAGCCGGCATCCAGAAGCAGCATCCCGAACCCAAACCAAGAATCCACTTTATATTTCCGAAAACCGAAATCTCGTTAATCAAAGTTACTTTTATGCCCCGAGCATTAAGCCCGAACTCGCCTTTTTCAAATCCATTTTAATTCCTTGAAATCACTTCATTTTCAAATCTTATTATTAATACCTCAAAACCACAATCATAATCACCAAAATCACGGTCCAATCACACACACGCGAAATCTCGTAAAGCGTGCAAATCCGGGACATTCCCGAAAAACGTGTCAAAACCGTAAATCATATTCACAACTGCAATCAAAACATCTCAAAACATGATACGCACAAGTCATATAATATCTTTCGTTAAATCATCATCCAAAACACACGGGACCCATATCTCGAAATACGTGCAAATTCGTGTGCATATCAAAAATACGTATAAAAATGGAAATCGAAATCAATCACCAAAATCATGATCATAATCATAGAAATATTTATGCATGCATTAAATTTTGAAAGCAACGTCCACTCACCTACTGTTCTTAAGGCTCGGTTTCGCGCTGCACGCGGTTCCGTAATTTCCGATATTTTCCAGAAATTTCAAATCCTATCTGAAATCATACTTTAGTGTCACTAAGGGCTTAGATAACAACATACTAATTTCCCATAATTTTTCGGGAATTAATCGTTAATTACAAACGTAACATAAATCTTCGGACCCTTGGAATAACATTGAAACGGTGTCCGATAAATTTGAAGCTAGCTTTAAAATGTTCGTTACATTGTGTAGAACAAAAGTCGTTTTGAACTCACCTTGAAAAACCGTCCCACGCGCCGTCACGCGCCGCCGTGAGTGGCTGCGCGTGACACCCACACGCCAGCTACAGTAACCCCAACGGTCACCATCTTCACCCGACCGCCTGATAAACGGGCCATTTGACCCGCGTCAGAGCCCGATTCAATCCCTGCGATAAACTAACTAATTTCTTCAATTGATCATTCAGATGGACTCGTAACATACTTAATTAAAGGTATGTGTCCCACATTCAAGTCAACACAGCCCCAAACCAACTCAATTGAACATGGGTCCTAATCGGGTTCGAAGTTCCAATTCATCACATAGGCATTGTTTTTCTTCAATTGATTAGCTATGAAGCTTTATAGACTCACCCTCAAGATGATTGAGGACTCAATTTCACAAGAACTTACCTCCACGACCACGACCCCAAGCTCGATTTTCCTGAACTCCGTCGTCCCTGTCCATGGCTCCCAGGGCCTTCCAGCTTCGTCCCATCGATCTGGATCGACTAAGTGAGGTCCCAGAAGGCTGAATTGAGCCTTAAAATGTCTTGGGTTGGCCTGCATTTCGAGTTCAATTTTTGAATTGCTCAAACACGGTTTCGGGTTTCTGGGTGTAGTTCCACTCGTTCAATCCACTGCACCCCCACATACCCAACACACTCGACTCTAATCACTCTCTCACCCTGCCTCAAACTCGCACCCGAGTTGCTCTAGTAGAAAAATGGCCAGCCTTCCCTCACACTCTGTTTTTCCTTCAGAGACACCCGCACTATTTTGAATACACCAGCCCACGAATGTGCACCCTCAGACCCAAATACCAGCACCCCCACATACTCTGATGACCACACACGACCCCAACACCCGTGGGAAGACATTCTGATCACACTGTAATGTTGTTTCCCGCAAGGACCACAACCCCGTTTGTTTAATCCTTCCCCGTGCACTGCTGCCCAACGTTCACCCAGTTCCCACTTAGTACAATTAGCACTCAGGGAACAGACATAGGCGTATGGGTGCTGTATGGGGAGGAGAGAGTGGTGTCGGCCGTGCTTGCACAGAGAAGGTGGGAAATTTGAACCGATGGAGAATAAGGAAATGGACGGCCCAGATTTTCCCAGGTTGAAGGCTTAGATTAGATGGAGGGTCCAGATTCACTCTTGGGATTAAGTGGCAAATTTTAAATAATTAAACCCAATTATTTTAATCCACATTCACCAGATCAAAGCACAAGTCCATATTTTAATGTTATTGGTCCATGAGCCCCACCTAGAACATCTGATCCAATCAGAATAAGCCACGTGTCCCTGCCTCGTAATGCGTGCATAGTGAAATCGAGCTTCCATGACCCGTAACTTTCCCGTCCGAAGTCCGATTTCGACGTGCCGCCTGCCGTTGTACTCAGGGCATCGAGACCTTCCTAACGGTCCTTGGCCCTCGGCCATCGGACCTCCCGGTCAAAAGGTCAACATTTTCCCTTAATCGTCCAAATTACGGTAATGCCCTCGAACTTCCGAACGTCATAACTTTCACCCCGAACATCGGAATCGAACGTGCCACCTGTCTATGAACTCGTGACGTCCCAAACTACATCACGGTTATCGGTCAAAGTCCATTTGACCGTCCGAATTAAAAGTCAACGTTTTACCCACGACCAGGGGCAAAACGGTCATTTTGCACCGTTCGTCCGATTTCACCCAACTAATCACCGATTAACCCCCGTTAATCATGATTAGTTACTAATCAAATCTCGAATTTCCGAGACGGGTCGTTACACCAGTGAGGTTAATTTTTGGCTCATAACCTAAATTGGATAGTTAAAGAACATGTTAGGATCAAATACGAGTGAAATCGAGTGGAAATTGAGGGTCAATTAACCGGGTCAAGTCGCGGGTGGCAGGCCCGTATTACAGACAAACGGGTGAAGAGGGTGACACTGTAGCAGCTACAGTGTCAAGCGCGTGACTTTCACGCGCAACCACTTTGGGCAGCGCGTGAGGGCGCGTTGAGCCTTATCTTCGATCACGATCAACATGACTTTTGTTCCTCTCATCAGTCTGAATATTTTTGGTGAATTAACCATGTTGATCTGAGATAGTTTTGATGGGTCAGTTTTGGGCCGGTTGTCTCGGGAAACGTGTTGGACGGCTTTCCCGAGCCGGTTTCTGTTTCGGACTTTTTGGATAAATGTTTAAGACTTGTAGTGACCCTTACAGGTGATTTGGACTGACAGAAATTGTACGATAATCCCGGTACAAAGTCGTACGCGCAGGTTACCGCGGGATCGTACTGTGAGTGGGCCCAATTTCATTAAACCCTTGCATGCTTAAATGTTTTCTGATTTACTTATATGTTCACATGCTGGAATCAAGAAATGGTTTTGATGATATTGAAATTACGGTTATGGCACGTTTCACAGTATTTGGGTTTGAAACCCGTCTGATGAAACTTAACGATCGGTTTGGATTTTTATCTATGTATATATATATATATATGTTTTGCATGTGGATATCAATAAAATGTATTTGGTACTGCACTGTATAGATCCATTCTTATAATACTGTCTCCTCCGGATGTGGTACCCCGGAGTGGTCATAGCGCATTGCCTGCGAGGGGTCATTCTACGGAAGAACCGGACCGTAAAATGACTCAGGAACAGGATTGCTTATTTGACGTCAGGGACGTCGAGCGTCTAGGACGCTAGGCATTTGAGATGCCGTACCCGGACAGGGTTCGGGGATTGGACTCGGAATTGAGACCCGAGTGACACGCGTAGCCTTGAGACTGTGACCTTATCGGACGTCAGAGACGTCAGACATCGGGGATGTCAGGATTGGAGTGTATAGTACAGTGACTAAAATTATGTTTATGGTTTTATTACATGCCTTATGGTTCATATTATATGATTAATGCTTTTAAATAATGATGCATGCATGTTTGGAAAACGAAGGGGTAAATTATATGTTTTACTCACTAAACGATTTTATAAACTTGAGTTTCGGCCCACTCACCCTTATTGTTTTGGTAACCCCTCCAGGTCGTGCTACTGAGGTAGAGGAGGAACCTGAGGCTGAGGCATAGATCTACTTCTGCGTACCTGAACCCCTATTGGGTGGTTTACCCGCAGGATTATTTTAGAGTCGTGCTCGCAACTTGTAATTTTGGATTTCATCCCTTGTCTGATATCTGTTTGATTCGGATTTGATGTATAACTTTAATTTGGTTATTTATGCATTTGATGTTTTGAGGTTAAAATTGGTATGAATTTTGGGTGTCAGACGGGAGCAGGGCACGCCCCCTTGGGGTCCCTGTGGGATCGGGGCGGGTCCTATCACTGTAGATCTAGAATTCTCTGCACTTCATTCTCACTTTGTGTGGTTTGGGGATCAAGATGAGACATAGTGGAGACATTCCACATCAATTCACGTCGTTCTTCAAGAACGTTGATGTTCTTATCTCCCTTTAACGACAGAAAGACTGTCTCATCGAAGTGACAATCCGCAAATCGAGCAGTAAAGAGATCGTCTGTCAAAAGCTCAAAATAGCTTATATTGGAGGGGAATTCATAGCCGACATATTTGCCCCTCAGGCGTTGAGGTCCCATTTTTGTACGTTGTGGCGGCGCAATTGGCACGTAGACTGCACACCCAAAAACGCGTAAATGCGAAACATCAGGTTCGTACCCAGTTACCAGTTGTAATGCGAAATAGGGTTGGGTGGCAGTGGGCCTCAACCGGACCAACATAGTTGCATGCAAAATTGCATAGCCCCACGCAGAAATTGAGAGCTTGGTGCGCATAACCAAGGTTCGTGCAATCATTTGTAATCATTTAATGAATGCTTCTGCGAGACCATTTTGGGTGTGAACATGTGCAACTGGATGTTCAACATCAATCCCAAGGGACATGCAATAATCATCGAAAGATTTCGATGTAAACTCACTGGCATTATCAAATCTGATGGACTTTATAGGATAATCCGAATGGTGGGCTCTTAATTTAATGATTTGGGCAAGGAGTTTAACAACCGCAGCTTTGCGTGTGGACAATAGGGTCACATAGGACCACCTCGTCGATGCATCAACCAAAGCCATGAAATATTTAAATGGTTCACATGGTGGTTGGATGGGTCCACAAATATCCCTTTGTATTCTGTACAAGAAAGGGACAGATTCTTTATCTATCTTTGCATATGATGGTCTAGTGTTCAATTTTCCCATTGAGTAAGCTTCGCATAGTGTTTCATTAAACACAAGGTCTTTATTTGTTAGGGGATGCATGTGTGATGTATTGAGGATACGGCGCATCATACCTTGACCTGGGTGTCCCAATCGATCATGCCATAATAAGTAATTGCTAGGGTTAGGTAGCTTCCGGCTAGCCATGTGATTTGCCTCAATGGTTCTAATAGTGGTCATGTAGAGTTCACTCCTTAGGCATTTCAATTTCTCCAATGTACGCTTCCGGCCATACAAGTTAGAGGTTATGCAAAGATATTCCACATTCTTTTCTTTTGTGGTTTCAACATGATAATCATTAGCTCGAATATCCTTAAAACTCAATAATGTTCTGCTAGAATGTGGGGAGTATAAGGCTTCAGCAATGGTAAATATGGTACCATTGGACAACATAAATTGGGCTCTTCCGGAGCCTTCAATCAAATTTGATTGGCCAGAAATAGTTGTCACAGGGGTGTGGTTAGGTATTAAGTTTGTAAAAAAATATCCTATCACGGAAGATAGTGTGTGTAGTAGCACTTTCGGCTAGACAACAAATTTCACCATTTGACATGCCTAACCATCAATATAACTAAAGTAATCAACAATCACATTTATTAAAAATGAATAAATAGATTAAATAATATTCGAGCTGATAACAAAATAAGTCCAAAACAAATATAAATCACCAAACAATATCCAGAAATAGTAATAAAAAAAACAATATCCAGTTTGTTGAGATGTGCTATTCTATACAAAGAGGAATTAATAATATTAGTGCTTTGGGAAAAAAAACATCCATAAGCAACTAATAAGAATTTCAAGTTCTATAACATGGTATAATAATCCAGGATATCTATGAAGGAAACTTCAGGTTCCTTTTTATTTGCAAGTAGTCAATGATATTGCTAAATAACATGCAATATATAATTAATTAAAACAATTAAAACATATGCAAATAATTAAGCAATGTACATTATGCATAGATAATAAGAATAAAATAAACATAACGTTGGTCCTTAATTTAGGTGTATTGCAATACTTCAGGCATGCATGAGTATATGTTATAGGCCCGAGGAGTGCAAATAAAGATTCTGTTTTTTTTTTGTTGGAGTCGAGCCGAGCCGAGCATGCGGCTAGCCAAACTGGCAGCAAGCTGAGCCAATGGCGAGCGAGCCACGCATTGTTGGCGCTGGGTTGTTGCCTTTTGTGCTGCCCAATCAATTGGCCTACTGGGCTTTTTTTTTGCTGGGCCTTCAGAGCCTTATTTCCCCCTTTTTTTGTAGGCCCGCTAGGCCTCATATTTTTTTTTCTCTCGAGCTGGAACCTGCTGGGCTCAAATTTGCATATATATATATATATATATATATATATTTCCGGGCTGGATTGAGTCTTCTGGACTCAATCCTTTTCTTTTCTTCTTTTCAGCCATAAATGGTAGTTGGAAACAATTTGGATTGTGCCAAACTATGAGTGGCCGAAAATATGGGGGAAAAAACGAAAGGAAGTAACCATCAGTTTTTATCCTTTTTTTGTTTTGTTTTTCTTCTTCTGGCCTTTGCAGCCGCCATGTTTACAGTGACCAACAATTCACAATTCATCAATGCATACAATCATTAATTCATGAAAGAAGACAAATTAGTGGACATATATTCAACAATTCATGGCAGTCACAAACAAATTAGTCAACACATGTGCATCATCTTCATCACACACATGATCAAACAACCTCATCGTTTCACAGTGGCAAGCCACCAATTCAATCCATGAATTATTATCATTATCATCAATTATTAAGGTTAATTATCAATGATCAAATATCAACGTCAACCATTTCAAAACATGCCGCAAGGATCAAATTCCAATTATCAATTATTATCAAGAATAATCGATTATCAAATCAAAAATACTAAAAAAAAATCATATATCAAAATTGGCATACATCGCATATAATTTTCCAATCCCAACAATTAATTAATGAATTATCATAGCATATCAATTATCAATAATTCATATGATTCAATCTAAATATCAAACCAATAATTTACCAAAAATCAATAATCCTAATAACCATGTTTGGGTTTGATTCGATAAATAATAGAAGATTGAATTAATGAGTAACGAAAAACCTACTTGATTGAATTGATCCTTCACTTGAGCAATCTCCGATTCAGAGTCGTTCATGCTGATAACGTATTGTGATGAATTTTAGGAGGAAGGGATTGTAGAGAAAATATGGAGAGAAGATGAGAGACACTGAAATGATACGTACATTCAGAATAATGAGTTAGGGTTTACAAAGGTAATTGATCCCTTATATAAAGAGGGATAAATAATGAATACAAAATGACAAAACTACCCATAGTATTTTTTACATAAATAGACACAACTGTTTAATTATTTACAACAATATTTTAGTTTTTTGAGAAGCACTCCCAACAACTTTCTTCAACAAAAGTAAAAACATCCTCCAAAACCGATCAGTATATTCCACTACACAAATCACAAACCGAAGCAGTATAGTCAGTTAACTACTTCACTTAAACTCAGATAATGATATTAAAACCCAGATGAAAAATAGTATTGAAATACACGATTAGGAAGATATGGAAATAACACAAGCAAGAAAACATCAATCAATCTTGCCAATTGAAAACATAATTGAAATGTAGAAGAGTTAACTTGATAGAGAGGAATCGAAAGAAAGTCCTTTGCGCTCTTGCTCTTTCTTTTTATTCTCTTGGATTTAGAAAGTTGAATACCAATTCTAAGACTAGATTCATGTGATTAGTCACCTGAACTATAACTAGTCACCTGAACTATGAGTAAATTCCAGAAACAATCAATCAATAACAATCACAAGTCCACACACCATTCACATACACCCCACAATTTGTGCATTAGTGATTTTGGTCAAAGTGCTATATTGTTTGGGCCACAATTTGTGTTTATTATTTTTATTTTTTAAAAAACAAAACGAAATACTTTAAGAAAAACAACAAATTATATGAATAACATCATGTTTAGCTTTGTTGTTGGTAGTTTGTTCCTTTCTTTTTCATATTCTTTTTGGGCTTGTTGGCCCTCTTTTGTTTTTAAGGCTTCTTTTTGGGTAAAATAAGTTTCAGTGTGTGTTTATCTTCTTACTTATTCAATGCTTCAGGACTTCTTATCATTACATACTTTTGAATTTGAGAGAGACTAGAGGAGTACTTGCCTTTATGCCTTTATCTTGTGCCCTATGATTTTTTTGTTTTTAATTAATCTGGTCTTGTCTATTCTTAGTTCTTACTTCATGCAATCTGATCATTGTGTTGCTTATGGCATCAACGTTTGTGAAAGAATGGATCATAGTTTATCACCTTAGTTCTATGTTGTCATCTCTGAAATAATAATCTTTCACCTAATTCAATTTAAGTAAATATATGAGGGGGAGCTTGTTCATTTCACTGCACTACCTTATGAATATAAGATTGTTTTGAGTTTCTCCTTTGATCAAGCTATTCTTTCTACCACTTGATTTTATGCTTTTCGTTCTTCTGCTTTCTTGACCCTTTTGCACTTTCTGGTTATGGAGTGAATTATGGCCATTTAATCAATTACAAGATTGTTGTGCACATGTTCATATACTCACTATCTTGTGTGAGGAATTGTATGTGAGGTTGGATGTAGGGGGAGCTTGGGAGTACGCTCCTATATATTTGGTGAAAATTTGGATTGAAGTTTCACAATTGTAGTGTGTTATTCTACATTTTATTGTCTAGCGTTCATTTCCATCTGACTTTTGTGCGTCTCTGTTTAACTAATCACGTTGTGTGACTAGTTGAATAAGAATTGAAGAGTTTTACTTGATGTTCCTTCTAGTTGGCTAGTTGATTGTTGATTATGTGAGTGACAAATCCGTACGTAATTTAGTATCTATCTTATGGCATTCACATGATTACATTTTTTATTGGACTTTCGATTATTTTCATCCCTATCTGGTGACTACTTCGGGGTTTTTATTTTTGATTGCTTCACAATACTCCTGATTGGATCCTGCAAGGATCGTTTCTTTGTCTTTTCCTATCAAAAAGGCCGGGAAACTTTAAAATTGATCTACACTTCTGTCCCATTGTGCTTAAGCTCTTAATATGTATTGTTCACTTGTTCTTGGTCTAAAGCCTCTCTTGCAAGATTCTGCCTTCCCAAATCAGAAGTTTGACCATGATTAGTTATGGGGTGTGAGATAGGCCTTTCTTAGGTTGAATGATGGATTTTGACAAGACAAAGTGAAATGGGGAGATTGTTAGCTTTTTTGTTTAGGCAATGTCATTGTATTTGGCTTTACTTGTCATTGTAATTTTTTTTACCATGCACCTTGCACAATCTAGGAAGTTAGCATTTCTATATCATGATGGTGCTTTATATTGAAGATAGTTGTAGTTGTGAGATTGAAGGTATATTACATTTCATAAGCATGTTTCTACATCAATTAAAGTATTTTCTAAAAATGTTAGATGAGACATCGTTATTCAGTTTTTACCATCGATTGTTAAACTGTTTTTAACTGAGAATTGTTTTGTTTTACTCAAGGGCATTTTTATCACACCTTGGAAAGCAGCCATCAAAGTGTGTGTTTAAATTTGAATTTAAAGGATTGAAAATATAGCCTTGGGGATTGGGAATTCACGAGAGGTGTATGATATTTTTGGTTTTCAGAGTCGTGAGCTATAGCTAGGTTTGCTAAGCTTCAATGGGTTTTCTGGTTTTTGTGTAAAAAAAAAATTCAAATCTGATTTTCAAGAATCCTTTGCGGAGTAAAGATGGTGTTTACAATGCAGGGTTGATTGTTGAAACATTTCTTCAAAGCTGGTTTTTTTTTATTTCTAAAACTTGTTTGTTTGAAATCTAATTCACTAAACAAATTTTTTGGGCTTGCTGCTTCATCTGGTTCGTCAAGAATCATGGGTTGATGAACTCAGATTGTATATTCATGTCGTTTTGAAAAATAGTGGATTTTGAATAATGGTTTTCAAAACCAATTTTTCATGGGTTCTCAACTGAGTTAAAATGTAAGACCCGTGTCTTGAGAAGAATAGTGAATAATCCCACAACATTTGAGGAGGGAAAGGTGAAGTGTCTTTATATGTATGGGCATGTATTTATCTAGCACAAGACTTTTTGGGAGCTCACTGGCTTTGGGTTTGGTTGGAACTCCAAAATTAAGTGAGATTGAGCTGAAGCAATCTCAAGATGGGTGACCCACTGAAAAGTTGCGTGCGAGTTCCCAGAAACAAAATCATGAGGGTTGGGCCCAAAGAAGACAATATCGTGCTAGATGAGTCGAGTCGGGTCGTGACAAAATGGTATCAGAGTTGGACCCCGACCGGAAGTGTGTCAGCGAGGACGCTGGACCCCAAGTGGGGTGGATTGTAAGACCCGTGTCTTGAAAAAAACGGTGAGCAATCTCATATCGCTTTGGGAGGGAAAGGTGAAGCGTCTTATATGTGTGAACATATATCTATCTAGCATGGGGCCTTTTTAGGAGCTCACTAGCTTTGAGTTTGGTTAGAAGCCCAAAGTTAAGCAAGATTGGCTAGAGCAATCTCATGATGGGTAACCCACTGGTAAGTTGCGTGTGAGTTTCCAGAAACAAAACCGTGAAGGCTGGGCCCAAAGAGGACAATATCGCGCTAAGTAAGTCGGGTCGTGATATAAGACGGTATTATGAAGCAAATTCATTTGTGCTAAATGTTTTATCCAACCCGTTCTTTGATATTTCATAAAACAGTTTTGAAATCCGTCTCTTTGAATTTCTTCAAAGTTTTGTTTATTTCCGGGTTCATCAAGGATTATGGCTTGATGCGCTCGGAATGAATGGATTTTGAGTCTATAATTCAATTATGGTTGCATCTGAGTGTGGATGAATGGAATAAGGATCGTTGAGCTGTTGTGAATGGAGTTTGAAAAGGAGCATAGTTAGATTGGATAAAATCAAGGTTGCATAATGTTTGGCTGCATCTTTAGTTTAAACTAGAAGATTAGAGCATGAAATTATCTTGTATTGGATTTCCTGGTCAGTGGAGAGGCCTCTAGTTTTTACCTTGATGAAGGTTTTTTGGTATCAAGCTCTATGTTCATATGGTTTAAAACTTTGAATTATTACTATTGCTAAGGTAATTCCTATGTTCACACACAGTCACTTTGAATTTATAGCACTTTTGGTTAATATGTAAATTTGTTAATATAAAAAATAAAAATTATTTCTTTCCATATGTGTATATATTACATGGATATGTTTACCCTTTATAGATCTAAAATTTTAAAAGCTTGCTATTTAATTAAAAAGGGCTAAAATAGTAGAGTTCTATTAAATATAATGAATCTCTTATTTTTTTTGTTACTTTATTTTGTATTAAATTTGATTTAAAAATAAACAAAAATAGAAAAGAACATCGATTGGCACACACATAGCAGGTTCTAGAACGCTAGTTTAAGTAATGTGAATTTGGTTGTAGCCGTTAATTACCTACAAGGAGTTTTTAATTTTTATATTTTGAATTCTTTTAACTTATAATTTTGTCTATATATATTTTTTTGTCAAATATAATTTTCTCTATATTGATATGGTAAATTTTGGATGTTATAATCTCTACTATTATAAAACTATAAGAGAAAAATGGTTTAAGTCACAAATTCACCGGCATCCGAAACTTTGCATTTTAGTATCTAAAATATAAATTTATGAAAGCTTTGATTCAAGTTCAACATTATGATGAAACTTCAAAGAGGTCCGGAGGTCACAACATTATAAATTAATCTACATTTGCAGTATAACACATAATTTACCCTATTCCTTTAAGACATAAATTAATATCTCCCAAAAGATATTACGAAAATAAAAATAAAAATCTATTAAATTAAAGAAAGAAAGTAAAATACTTGAAGGAATAGGGTAAATTAGTTCTTTGAAGTTTCATTATTTTTTTAAAATACTTAATAGATTTTTTTTTTATTTTCGTAATATCTTTTATACCCTTTTAACTGATTACTTATATATTACACCTGTTTTTTGGGAGTCTATTTAACATAGGTGGTTTCAAATTTTAAATATTTTATATTTGATTTTTAATTTTAATATTATTTTTTGTCAAGATAATTACACCAAATAAATTCCCTACGAATTTCTTTTTACTGAGTCATTTTAATCGTCTGAATATTTTAGTAATATATGATATTTTTGCAAGATCACAGTCATACCGATATTTTATTTATCTTTTAAATTTTTTGTTTTTTTCATATGATTAAAGGTATGGTAGGTAGATTAATGATTTTTTTTTCCTATAGGTAAATTAATAAGTATCTACCTATTACTTATTTTTCTATTCTATATTAATCCACCTATTCATTTCCAAAAATTTTACACTTTCAAATTTATTTAAATCTATCAAAAATAAAAATGCTTACAAAAAATTTAAATTCCAAAAGGTATATTGCATGCAATTATAACTAAGAAATGTAAATTGGGTATAATATACCTATCTCCAAATCTAGACGGAAACACTATCTTAGATAAATTAACTTCCAAATTGCTAGTCTTGCCATGATATATAAGTATTTTTTAAAAAAATATTGATACAAAACTTAAATGGCATACTTGTAATTTTTTTAAAATATTGTACCTAAAACAAATTATAATGATTGAATAACTGTCAAAAGATTATGTAATTCTATATTTACTGTTTTGAAATAATTTGGGGGTGGGGTGGGGTGGGGTGGGGTGGGTGGGTGGGTGGTTGGAAATTTCTTTGTTTCTCATTTCTAGCACTCTTTATCTTCTGGCTCAGACTTTCAGCCCTAACCAACTCAACCTTTGCTACCAAATCTTGATGCCTTACTTTGCAGGTCTACCCTCTTGTAGTCTTGCCAACCACCTACACTGTCCTCACACACTCACACCCACTTCTTCCTTCAACAACTTAGCATTGTCAAACTGTTCAGCTGCCAAACCCACTCAATCCATGTTTGACTTGTACTATATTCTAACTTAAGAAATTGAAATCAAAGTGGGCATTTGGTCTAGTGGTATGATTCTCGCTTAGGGTGCGAGAGGTCCCGAGTTCAATTCTCGGAATGCCCCTTCCACTCCCCTACTTTTTGGTTTTTAACCGCCTCTTGGAGATGGCAGCGGTTACCGGAGAGGAGAGCTGTTGGAGGGAAGGAAAAAGGCAGTAATCAGACTTTAATTTTGCCACAGGAGATGCCACTCCCCTACTTTTTAGTTTTTAACCTCCTCTTGGAGATGGCAGAGGTTACCGGAGAGGAGAGCTGTCGGAGGGAAGGAAAAAGGCAATAATCAGACTTGTAATTTTGCCACAGGAGATGGCAGCGGTTGCCAGAGAGGATTGGGGCCTTTCCTATTCACAAATGAGCTGAAGGTATCAGCTGTTGGAGGGAAGGAAAAAGGCAGTGATCAGTCTTGTAATTTTGGCATTTTAACTCGTCCAGGGAGGAGCTGTGGATGGTGGCGATGGGAGAGTAGGTGGCGGCTTTTCAGAACTCTATTGATTTGAGGGTCAAGCTGGACTTGTGGCTCTACCCTTCCAGCACAGAAGAATTGCCCGATGATAGAATCTAGCTTGTTATAAGAAAGTCCAATACAAAGCAATACATAAGAGAATTTGAGCTACATCGATATTGACTCACGAAAAACCAAGCACCAAATAATTAAACAAATTGATACGGCAAGCAAATTTATTTCATTTATACTCAGAAAAACATAAGATAATCTAAAATTCTAATCACCCTCTTGATGCTTAATATTTGTTTCCAATGTCATTCACGCTGTGACTTGTTGGACTAAACATAAGGAAAAAGGAGCGGTATATTGTAGGGCAGTACAAATATATGTATAGCTCAAGCAAACTTGCGAACTCATACAAATCAAAATTTCATTATTTTCAAGTAGAATTGTGCGTCGTCTATATCTCCACTTTGATTCAAATGAGATTACAACTACTCTTCAATCAAACTCTCAGCAATCAGCAATCGCTAAAAATTGAGGTGACACTCCGTAACTCAGGTTTATGCTATGATGAATGCCATGTGCCTAATGAGGTCCAAAACTCGGGTACTGTAAGAAAGACATGCATAATTAGAAGACACCATAAAGATTGCATCATGCCAAGGGATGAATTTGTGAATATGCTTGCAAGTGGTAAAGATGGATTGTTTACCTGTATCCCCACTCATTGTCGTACCACGAAACAAGCTTAACGAAGTTGGAACTAAGTGCCAATCCAGCCTTCGCATCAAATATACTGGACCTGGAATTCAAAGGATAAATTTAAGACAAGCCATAGAAGAAAACAAAACATTAAGAAAAAGAACTCCCACAGTAGATTCACTATTATTGGTGTTCCTCCTAAGGAAAGTTTGGAAGAGGAAAAACGAGGGATCCTACCTTGTGTCACCAATAAAATCACTGGAGACTACATCATCTTCTGTGTACCCAAGGATACCTCTGAGTCGTCCATTAGCAGCATGCCTTCAGAAAAGATACAAGAGTTGATTAGCTAGCCCAAAAAACAAAGGAAAAGACACGTAAAGGTATGATACTATACACAAAATGCAGAGCACATACCTAATGGCTGCTTTAACATGCTCATAAGAAGCACTCTTCTCAAGTCGACAAGTTAAGTCCACCACAGAGACATTAGGAGTCGGGACACGGAATGCCATTCCAGTAAGCTTTCCATTGAGTTCCGGTAGAACTTTTCCAACTGCCTAAAATTTCAAGGAAATCAATATTCTACCCTTTAAACCCAGAAAGTAATTATATAAATCAATCAATAAACAATGTTTAAAAAATATCGTAGAAAATTATTGCTAAGAATCTATCTTTCAGGTATGATACCTTTGCAGCACCAGTTGAACTAGGAATGATATTCTGTCCAGCTCCTCGCCCCCCTCTCCAATCCTTCTTTGAAGGCCCATCGACTGTCTTTTGTGTTGCTGCACAAGTAAAACCATCATTAACTTAACCCCATAGCACTTGTATACCCTTGTTTCATAGAGAGAGAGAGAGAGAGTGAGAGAGAGGAACCTGTAGTTGCATGCACAGTTGTCATCAAACCTTCAAGAATACCAAATTCCTCATGAATCACCTATACCAGAAATTTAACCGAATATTGGGTGACGATTCTAAGAAAGAATAATGAGTTACAAGGAAGAGAATATAATATAATCATACATGTTTATGGATACAGTTAAGATTATTATGGAACCCAAAAGTTAATTTAAAAAAAATTAATAGGATGCAACCAAACCTTGGCAAGAGGAGCAAGGCAGTTGGTGGTACAGCTTGCATTAGAAACAATGTCCATATTTTGCTTGTATGAATTTTCATTTACTCCAACCACAAACATGGGCGCATCAGCTGATGGAGCTGAAATTACAACTTTCTTTGCACCACCCTGCAAAGCAAAATCTATCAAAGGTCAAGCTCGTGTGGCATTAATGAGCAAGATAGTGCAGAAAACTGATTCAGTGCAACAAACCTTTATATGTGCTGAAGCCTTATCAACTGTTGTAAAAATTCCAGAAGATTCGACAACATACTCAACCCCATAATCACCCCAAGGGATCTCCGCAGGATCTCTGGTAATGTTCAGAAGTTAATCCCATAATAAAAAATAAATTTACATGCTTCTGTTTAATAAAAAGTCAAATCTGGTGCTCACGCTGAACATGCAACGATACATAATAAGATATGTAGATTACTTTTGAAAACTACCAGGACAATACCTTCTACTCTCAACTTTGATAATCTTCCCATTTAGTTCCAAGGTAGAGTCATCCACAACACTAATTCCTCCATTGAATACTCCATGTGTAGAATCATACTTAAACATGTATGCCTGGACACGAGAAAAAATAGGGACAATTAAACCTTGGTAAGCATACAGAAGTAAATAATAACATTACTGTCTGCTTTAATAACTTCAAAACAGGTTCGAGGACAAGAATGAAATGAATATCCTAGAAGCTAATCATCAAATATTTAATTTATTACACAAGAAAACAATAAAGTAAACAAAAATATCCACAATTTCCTATCTTTCAGTTATTCAATTGCAAAAACATAGTCACTAACAGTAAGAGAAACAGGGAAATTGGGAGCAATTACAAATACAATATGTGACATATATTCTTAATTCATTGCAACATATCCTACAAGGCTACAATATCCTACAAGGCTACAATGACCCTGGTCCATATCAAAGTGCAAAATAAAGATAGATATCTCTCGTATAGTCATACTTGCATATAAGCACAAAATAAAATAGATGGGTTACAGGACATTGATTGATGTATACCACCCCAATTATGCTATGAAATTACCAGTATCAAAAGAAAAGTAGCACATTCTTACCATGTACTTAGCATCAATTAAAGGATCATTGACTGCAACCACTTCTAAATCATCCCGAGTGGTTGCTATCCGAAGAACCAACCTCCCAATTCTACCAAAACCTGCACAGGAATAGTGTTTTCATCACATACCAACAATAAATTCCCTTTCTAAACCTAACACGGCCTCAGAAAGTCCATTCACTAAGACAAGATAAGCATTAGTATACAAATAGTTCTTATTGACATATGAAGCAGCACTTGAGAGTAATAGCTATAAGACTTTATGAGCATCCAAAAACAGTTGAAAAGAGTCATGAGAAAAGCAATAGTAGTAATACTGAAACCATAGACAAACAACTAAATACAATAGGAATCAAAGCTAGCTTAAACAAAACATCATTCATGCGTATAGCCAAGCAAGGGAAAAGCGCAAATGAAACCTACCGTTGATTCCAATCTTTACCTTCTCACCAGTCCCTGGACCTAAACAAAACAAAACAGTCAAGAGTAAACTTCGGAGCCAGTCAAATCAATGCCGCATTTGAAGAGTGTTTTGGTTCTTACTGTGAAATAAGGGCGGCAGTACAGTGGCTGTGGCTTTGATGGGTTGCACACCCCTCGCGCCACATATTCTGGAAAGTAGCACATATACCACAGTCAACAAGATCGTAATCCCAACGTTCATAACCCCGAAGAGCAAACCCACACAATTAAATATAAAAAATTAATGAGGCTGAGTTACGCACCGTAAAGAAGCTGACTCGCTTGGGATGGAAGTGCCAAAAATGGTTGATTGCACCTTCGGACAGTTCAGATTGCGACTAAACCCAACGCTTGACACCTGAATAACAAATAAAACAACATCAATACAAAGAGAAACAGAAAATGTATTTATTGCTTTCGCTTGCGACTTGTGAGTGGTGATTTCCACTTTTTCTTCAAAACAAACAGGACAGAAATATTTATTAAAGAGCTGTTTAAAGCTAACAAAGCTCAACTAAACACCAAATAAAAGAACAAAAACTGAGGACTAAAAATCCAAAGCAATTCTAGCATAGAAACTAACACATACTTTTTTTTAATGACTATGAAACTAAGTTTCAAGCAGATGAAATTAAAAGCCTTAAACTTTATTAACAAATGAAGAGTAATCATAAACAAAATAGCATAAACAATGTAAATTTCCATGAGAGCTGAGGCGAGTAAAAGAACAGACCTTGAAAGAAGCGGAGGCCGAAGCAGAAAAATCGGCACGCGAGGCTTCGATCAGTGGAGCGGCGGCTGCGGATCTGAGTAGAGAAGAAGCCGCCATTTCTGATTGATTCGCGGGAGTCGCAGCTCTCTCTCAGTCTCTCTTCTCAGAAGCAAATGAAATGAAAAACCCTAAAAGCCAAAAGCTTTTATGCAGCTTTTGGAGACTCCGAACAGCCCACCAAAGCCAAAAGCGTTTTCTGCTTTCTTTTTTAAATCAAAATTAAAAGTTCTGAATAAAAGCTTGCGGAGGTTCTTATGGATCTCCCCTGAGAACCTCTCTCTTCCTGTTCTTTTTATTGGTCGCAATCCCCTGTGACCACTGTAAACCCTTAAGAATGTAAGACCATCGATTAGAGGAATGGACTGATTAATGGACGGTTCGATGATTGGCAGCAAGGGCTAGGACGAGGACGAAAGCAGCGGACGAGGAAACTATATAAATCACGTAGGTAAATTTGTCGCGACGTGTAAAGCAGAGAAAAGGTCACGTAACCCTCGAAACACACGTCTGACCCGTGTGGGCATTTTGGTCTTTTCCCCATTTTAGCTTATTAGCCGGTCCTACAGGCGGCCGGTCCATGCTCCCGGTCTATTTAGATTTCTGTCCATTTCAATAATATTGGTTTTCGGTGATCAGAATTGTGTCCATGTTATTTTTAAGTTTCAATAATTGTAAAGACTATATGATGGTAGTATTTACCGTGACGGATCCATGCATAAGGCAAGTGGGCCCAGCCTCCCTGGTGAAAATTTTAAGATTTATGACTCAAGAACACTCTTTCTTTTTCGAAACTCAAGAACACTTTTTGAATCGGTTGTAAAATCTCAATTTGCTCTCTTGACATTAAGTCTAAGGGTGGCAATTTTTGACACGACCCGATACACGACTCGAAACCCGCACGAAATTTATGCGGGTCAACCCGCACGATTAAAATTTCGGGTCATTTTCGGGTCAACTCGTTATGACCCGTTTATTAAACGGGTGGGTTTCGGGTCAACCTGTTAACCCGTTTAATAACCTGTCAACCCGTTTAATAAATGGGTAGATTTCGGGTTAACAGGTTAACCCGTATATTGGCTTATATATTGACCCATTTAATAAATGTGTCATTACTAACCCATATATCTACCCATTTACTACATAAATATCTATTAAATTTTATAATTTAAATAGGTTAAACATGTTAAATGGGTTAAACGGGTCAAACGGGTCATAGGTTAATTGGGTTTTGAGTATGACCTGTTTATTAAATGGGTTAAACGGGTTAAACGGGTTACACGGGTCATTAACAGGTCGGGTTCGGGTTGGACATTCTTGACACGATTATTAAACGGGTCGGGTTCGGGTTGGGCATAAATGGGTAAAACAGAATTCATGACACGACACGAACCCGACACGACACGACCCATTGCCACCCCTAATTAAGTCGCATTAATATCTTCCCTAAATGTCTATTCTGTTGAATTTGTTGCATCAAAAGTTAGTTTTTGTTACTAACGACGTTAAAAGTGCTTATATAACATTATTTTATTAATTTTGAAAAATTAAAACTAATTTTGAAAAATCATCTCTCTCTCATCGACCCCAAGTGCAGCAACTTCTATTGCTGCAATGGAGCACCGCCGCACCATTATCGTCGACAGTTGATGGGACTTAAGAAAAAATAAAAGAAAAATAAAGAAAATGTGGATTTAAAGGTAAAGTTTCATTCAATTGTCAGGCTTTCTATTATGCACCATCAGGTATAAATACAGCAGAAAACGAGTGGCACACTTATTGCCACGTCGTGTACCATCTAACAGCATAATCCTAATCAATAAACCTAACAACCACAAGCAATATATGTTAAAAGGGAATTCGGTTTAGGCCATGGGCTAGAGCACAACATAAACGGGCTAGTGAGAGTTGGGTTCTTATCAACCCTGCCTGTAACGACCCGTCCCGAATTCCGGGATTAGATTAGTGACTAATGCAGGATTAGTGAGATAAATCGGTGATTACTTGAGCGAAATCGAACGGGCGGTGTAAAATGACTGTTTTGCCCCTAGTCTTGAGTAAAAAGTTGACTTTTGACTCGGGGAGTCAAACGTACGAGGATCGGTGACCGTAACGTAGATCGGGACGTCACGAGTTCGTAGACATGCGGCACGTCGAAATCGGACGTCGAACGGAGAAGTTATGGTCGCGGGAAGTAAAATTTGACTATTCGCGCATTTCGAGGCATAATTTATATGGCTAAATTTGATTGGATGATTTAATAATGTGGAGCCCTTGAATGAATGACAAGTGTCACTCATCCCATTGGCCATCTCCCCTAAGTGGATCTCACTTCTGATTGGTGGGATTTTTATTATTTTATAGTTTTCCCTCTCATCTCTCTCTTCTTCCCTGTGCACGACATCTTCACCATTTTCATTTCCTCTCTAAAAAAACACCTAACACGTCACACAAACAGCCTTGAATCTGTACCAATTGCTATTGGGCCTTGAATGAAAATGAATGAGAGTGAGAAAGGGGACAGAGTCGTGGAGGTTGAGGCTATCGGGGTGGACCGTCGTAGACGGTGGCCGTGAAACATGCGAGCCCTGTTTTGGTTAAATGATCGTGATATTGGTTTTGGGAGTTTGTTGATCGATTTGCATGACCCTACGGTGTTGCTAGAACTCATACGAGTAGGATGGGATCGGTTTCGTAGACCGTCGTGGATGGTGGCCGGCAAACCGTGAAAAGGTAAGTTTGTGATCTAAAATGGCACTTTCAATTCTAGTGCTTGTCGACCTATTCTAACAATTGGAAATGGCTTCTGAGGGTCAAATGAATCGGTTGGGCTTGGAATCGAGGTGAACGGTGGCCGGAGCTGGGAGCAATCGACGGAGGATCTTGGCCGATTGTTCTTCGAATCGGGAAGGTGAGTTCTAAGCCTTATTTTCTAGTTTTGAAGTCATGGATCGACTGAAATTAATAGGACGAAGCTATAAGGATTAAATGGGACTGAAAACGGGTTAGGAATGGCGTTGAACCGGTCTCGTCGGTTTGGTCGAACCGGACTTGCAAAGAACCGGTTCAGACCGGTTTAATTAAGGACATGGATGAACAGTGTCCCGGCGCGTAGGTTTCACGCGCAAGGACTATGGGAGGCTCATGAGGTCACGTGGGCCCTAGTTTCGAGGCACGATAAACATGATTTTTAATTTATTCGATGTAACAAACATTTTGGGACTGGTTTCGAGTCGATCGGACATCGTTTCGATATAGTTCGAAATGTCCGAAGGTTTAGGATCGAGTTTAAAAATTCGAAAAAAATTATGGGCTTCAATGAGAGGTTAATGAGGTAGTTAGTAACCCTCTAGTATGATTTGGACAGGTTTGGGAGTCCCGGTGACGGTGATTAGCCCGGTAAGGCTTATGGCACGCATATCGAGATGACAATTAGGACAGTATGTGGGTGGACGTTGATTTCTAAACTGTGATGCATGCATAAATGTTTTATAAGTTTTATATATATGATTTCTATCGTGATGATTACGGTATTGATGATTTACATGATTACACGTATTTCGAGGTGATTTACGTATTTGCACGTATATCGAGGTTTATGGTTTTACGCTGTGGTTATACGTGCTTGTGGTTTCGGTAATGGTTTAATAAAATGGTTTTGGATTTGAAAAGGTAAACTCGGGCATGAGGCCCATTTGTTTGGAAACCCACGGACTTGAAGTCCATTTTAGTTACATTATCGGGCAAAGGGCCCAATTGGTTCGTGGATTGATGGATTGATTTCGGATTTGGAAATATGGAATTGGGCATGAGTCCCATTTGATTTACGAACTCTCGGACTTGGAGTCCATTTGATTTAATAAGGGATCGGGTCGGAGGTCCATTTGGTTTACAAGATCGAGCCAAGGGCCCAGTTGGTTTACAAAATCGGGCATAATTGTGTTTTATGGATGTGATTTCAAGTCGGGGACCCATAAATGGATTTGGATTTGAGAAAATGGATTTCTGATTTCATGACGGTTTATGGGGACCGGGCATGGATCCTTTGAAAGGTTTGAAAGGTTTTGAGAATGATTACGAAATGGTTTTTCATATACCATCATTTATTTATGGATTGTCTCCTCCAAGGAGGGTCGTTGGCTGGGTGGACTCCGGACTAGTCACGGAGCACTAATTGAGTGGATTCGCCCCCGTGGGGTACCTTACGCTCAAGAAGGCATATATGGATTATAACCCCCAAGGAGAGTCAATGATCTGTGGACATTGACCTGGGTGGACCCTGGGGAGAGTTGGGATTTGAGACCCTGGGTAATACGCGCGTAGCTTTGGAAACCGTGACAGGATTGGTTATATGATATTTGGTAAACATGATTTTTTGGATTTACGAAATGGTGTTTTGTGAAGAGTAAACGGATTTGGGTAATGACTCACATACTCGGATTTACGGTTTTGGGCTGAGTTCCCACATATGGTTGATATGTTATGGATTTGGTAAATGGATTTGGGGCAGGGGCGCATATGACTTGGATTTATGGAATTTGGGGCCGAGACCCTAATAATGGTTATTAAAGTAAATGGTTTGGTAAATGGTTTTCGAATGCATGCATATTTTTTTGTGAAGGGCATAAATGTCTTCTTATGAAATGTGTTTTTATTAAACTATTGATTTTTTTTCCACTCACAGTTTTTAATGGTTTTAATTTTCAGGTTCATCACGGATGCGGGCTGTAGCAGAGACCGAGACATCACATTTTTCCTCCACTGATCCTGGTGCGCTCTGGAAGCCCGGTCAGGCTGAAGGTTTTAAATTATCCCTTGTCTGAGCATGGCATATCCCGTGATAATCCGGGGGGGGTTGGGATGGGTCTTGTCACTGCCTCTTTGAGAAGAGACCTATCCTCAATGCTTGAATCTAGGAATTGCTTTAGAATGTAGCTTGCTTCTTCCGAGGTTGCATCAGATTCTGATAGGCCAAACCATTGTATCAACCATTTGACCAATGTTGTATGTTTGCATTTGAAAATTCCAAGTTGTAGGATTGTTTATGGTTGCCAACTCAGGTCAATAGTGCTAATGAATGGACGAAGGATGAGCAGAATGGAATTGGAACTGTCGATATTCTTCTTGAGAGACATGGAATACTGGATGAATGCGGTTGGTTGGGGGCAATTCAGGTTAGTAAGCAACACCTCCAATTCGTGCCCAGACTTTATAAGAGCCATAGAACTGTGGGGACAGTTTATGGCAGTGACGGGAAGCAATAGAATGCTGCCGATAAGGTTGTAGGCGAAGATAAACCAACCCACCCACCTGAAACTCTCTCTTCGGTGCGGTGCTTATCTGCATATGTCTTCATTCTAGTTTGAGCAGCCTAAATGTTGGTCTTGAGTAAAGGAAGCAAAAGATCTAGATCTTGCAATGTGTGGTCTACCAAGTGGACAGTTGTTGAACCAGGTAAATATGTGGCGACCGAGGGAATTGGTTGTCCATATAGAGCTTAAAAGGGTGTCATCTTAATGGTTGTCTAGAAGGTGGTGTTGTACCTTGTACCACCATTCTGCTCAAGGCAGCCATCTTACCCATGATTTTGGTTTATCACTTACTGCATATCGAAGATAATGCTCCAAAATATGATTAACTATCTCAGTTTGGGGATGGTATGCTGAACTTCAGTAGAGTTTAGTACCTTGCATTTGGAAGAAAGCTTTCCAAAATTGGTTTAAAAAGATAGGGCCATGGTCACTTACAATAGTTTTAGGTTTTCCATGAAACTTAAAGACATGATGCACAAACAGTTCAGCAACCTTGACTGCTATATACGGAAGTGACAACGCAAGGAAGTACGCATATTTTGTGAGTCTGTCCACAGTGACCATGATGACATTCTTCTTTCCCCTAGACCATGGAAGACCTTCGATAAAATCAAGGTTGATGTCGTGTCAAGGCTAAGTAAGAATTGGGAGATGTTGGAGCAACCATGGTGGATGGATTGCCTCATAGTTATGACGTTGGCAAACATCACAACTTATGATGAATTGTTTAACATTAGCGTTCAAACCTAGCCACATGAAATTGAGCTGGAATTGCTTGTAAGTTCTAAGGAACCCAAAATGACCAGCCATTGGTGAAGAGTGAAATTCTTCTAATATTTTGGCTCGCCAGCCTGAAGTAAGAGGAAAAAAGATACGATCATTATAGAATAAAGTATCAGTGTGATAAGAAAGACCTTTTGGTTCCAAGGAAGAATCTGCTTGCAATTGTTTGATGAGCGTGGAAGAGTCTGGATCACTGTCACACACAATCTGGATGCCTTTGATTCCATTAAGCAGTGGTTGTGAAATTCCCAAAATTGGCATTAATTCATGTTGCCGAGAAAGTGCATCTGCAACTATATTCTGGGCTCCAGCCCTATTTTCAACCGAAAAATTATAACCCATCAATTTTAACAGCCATTTATGATGATTTGGATAGGTACTACATTGATCAACGAGATATTTCAAAGTTTGATGATCTGTGAGAATGCAGAATTGTTAACCAATGAGGTAGGAACACCATTTTTGGACAGAAAACACCACTACTCGAAGTTCTTTCTCACAGGTAGAAAGGCCAAGGTTTTTGCCAGAGAAAGGTTTAGACAAATATGCAATTGGGTGTCTCTCTTGTGTTAACACAACACCAATACCTCCTCCATAATGCGTTGCATTCGACTGTAAATTGTTGAGAGAAGTTGGGAAGAGCCAAGACAAGAGTTGAAGAAAGGGAAATCTTCAACTAAGTAAATGTCGTGACAAATTCATTGGACCAGCAAAAATTATCTTTCTTCAACAGTTGGGTTAGGGGTTTGGCATTGATACCATAGTGACACACAAACTTTCGATAGTAGCTTGTCAAGCCAAGGAACACACGTAAGGATTTCAGTGTTGTAGGCTTGGGCCAATTGATGATGCTTTGAATTTTTGGCGAATCAACTTCCACTCCATCCGCTGTAGTAATGTGGCCTAGATAGTCCATCTTTGTTTGAGCGAAAACGCATTTGGACCTTTTAACGTACAAGTTATTACTCTGTAAGATGTCAAACACAGTGGATAAGTGGTGGATATGATCTACCAATTTTTTGTTAAACACCAAGATATCATCAAAAAACTAGTACAAATTTGTGCAAATAAGTACGAAAGAGATCATTCATTAAACATTGAAAATTTGAGGGAGCATTTGAAAAACCGAATACCATCATAAAAAAAATTTATAATGCTCATCATGAGTACGGAAGGCCGTCTTTGATATGTCATCGTGATGCATTCTTATCTAGTGAAAGCCAAAGCTGAGATCCAACTTGGAAAAGAATTTGGCATAGGGAGTTCATCAAGCAATTCTTTAACAACCAGAATAGGCAAATGATCCTTGATTGTCACAATATTTAGGTCTCTATAGTAAACACATAATCTCCAAGAGCTATCATTTTTGTAGACAGGTAACACAGGATAGGAAAATGGGCTTGAACTTGGTCTGATTACTCCAATTTGTAGAATTTCTCTCACCAACTTTTCTATTTTAGTTTGCTGTAAATGTGGATATCGATATGGGTGGACAAGAACTGGGGACAAGTGTAAGACTCGTGTCTTGGAGGGAACAGTAAACGATCCCACATTCCTGCAAGGGGGAATGGTCTGGGAGGGGAATGGTGGTGCGCCTTAAAGGTGTAGGCACACACCTATCTAGCACGAGGCCTTTTGGGAGCTCGGTGGCTTTGGGTTTGGTTGGAACTCCAAAGTTAAGCTAGTCGAGACTGGTGTAATTCCATGATGGGTGACCCCCTGGGAAGTTGCATCGTGAGCTCCAGAAAATAAAACCGTGAGGGCAAGAGTAAGGAGACCCAAAGTAGACAATATAGTGCTAGATGAGTCGGGTCCTGACAGAGGAGGGTCGAGTCCTGACAATGAGCCAGTAAACAAAGGGATACAATGGTCACTGTTTTGGACAAGGGGTAATGTGATAGCTGTGGTGAACAAATCAGAAAATTGGGTAAAAAGATGATGGATTCATAGTGATAGGATTCAATCTTCATTGGCTAGTGGAGATGTGTCCAAGGGTACCATGTAACAATCCGTCCCGGGAGCCGGGATTAGTAGTGTGATTAAGGTGGGATTAGCGAGGCTAATCGGTGGTTAGTTGGTTCCGAAAGGTCATTAGCGTAGGAGGACGATTTTGCCCCTAGTTCGGGCAAAAACGTTGACTTTTCGTTTGGGAGGTCCGATGGACTTTGACCAGTGACCAGGACGTAGTTTAGGACGTCACGCATCCATAGACAGGTGGCACGTCCGATTCCGACATCCGAGGAGGAAGTTATGATGTTCAGAAGGTTAGGGGCTTAACCGTAATTTGGATAACTTAGGGGGAATAGTTGACTTTTTGTAGAATCGAGTGTTGGCACTTTGACCTAGGATGGTTAGATAGTTCTTGTCGTCCTGAGTTCGATGATAGGCGGCACGCATTCATCGGACTTACGAGGTGTGAGATATGGGTCTAGGAAGTTAGTGGCAAAACCGTAAAAATGAGTTAAAAGGAAGGGTAATTTGGTCTTTGTGGCACATTGGGATTTGTGCACAGAGAAAGGAAACGGACGGCTGAGATTGGGCCAGGTGGGAGTGTGTGGAGTGGATTGTGACATGTGGCACAGGACTAGAGGCTTCTGGTGCAATCCTGTGCATTCACGGCCCAATTAATTGGGGTGCACCCGTGTGTGTGTGTTCGTGATGGTTCAGAAAACAGAGGGAGATTGTGAGGGAAATTGAGGGGTGATCGAGGCTGATTGTGGTGGTTGCTGAGTTCTGGTGAGTGAGTGAGGGACGGGAGAGTGAGAGGGAGCTAGTGAGAAGGTTGGGAAGTGAGGAATCGTGGTGTGTGTGTGAGTTGAGAGCTCACGGGGACAACCAGAGGAAACAGAGAAGTTGGGTGGTGGTGCAGCCGTGATCGATCACTCGAGGTCAAGGGAAGTGCTCAGAGGACGGAGGAAGACAGGAGGAGCTACTACCTCACGGCTGAGCTCACGGCGGCAACAGGAGGCAGGTAATTTCCTCGTCCCCATTTCGATACTCTGTTTTTCCGTTGAGGTTCAACGTGAAAGTCGTGAGGTTGGGCTTAGAGTCGAGAGGAATGGAGGTCAGGGTGAGGTTCAGGAGGGTCCTAGGCGTCGACTAAGATGGTCGCCGTGACGGGGGTGTACACGGCGGAGCTCAGACGACGGTAAGCACTTTGGCGCTCTGTTTTGCCGTGATGTTCGAACCCAAAGTCGTCTAGTTTGGGGCTGAGTCGAAGGTCTAGGAGGGTTGGTTTAGGTTCAGTGAGGTCCAGGGAAGAGTTTGGTGAAGCCACCGTGAAGGGAGGTGAGCTGGGTGGCTGGATCGTGGAACAGGGGGAGTTGACCGTCTGGTTTCGAGCTTCAGTCGACGGGCTAGGGACAGTGTCGAGGTGAACGGAGTTGCAGAATCTATAGGGTTGGTCTGGACGATGCTGTTGGTGAAGAAAAGGAGAGAAATCGTGCAGGCACGGCGGTGAACCGCTGACGCCGGTCTGAGTTGCAGGCGACTGTGCCGAACCGGGTTGGCTCGAGGTAGCCGATGCACTGTAGCAGGCGCATGAGGGCCACGCGCAGCCACTTTGGGTGGCGCGTGGGGGCGCGTGCGGCGGCGATGGGGAAAACGGTCAACATGGTTTTTGGTCTAGGAGTTGTGGTGAGTTCAATGGAGTTGGTTTCGAGTCAATCGGACGTCGTTTGAGTTTAGTTCGGCAAGGGTGAATGTAACGACCCGTCCCAAATTCCTAGATTAGATTAGTGACTAATCACGATTAGTGAGGCTAATCCGTGATTAGTAGAGCGAAATCGGACGAACGATGCGAAATGACCGTTTTGCCCCTAGTGGTGGCAAAACGTTGACTTTTTAATCGGGCGGTCAAATGGACTTTGACCGGTGACCGTGACGTAGTTCGTGACGTTACGAGTTCATAGACAGGTGGCACGTTCAATTCCGACGTTCGAGGAAGAAGTTATGACGTTCGGAAGCCCAAGGGCATTTTGGTAATTTGGGTGAATAGGAGGTCAAAAGTTGACTTTTTGACCGGGAGGTCCGATGGCCGAGGGCCGAAGACCGTTACGTAGATAAGGACGATACGAATCCGTAGACAGGCGGCACGTCGAATTCGGACGTTCGACGGCGAAGTTACGGTTCACGGAAGTTCCCGGTTACTATTCACGGCGGCACGTTTTACGAGACAAAAAGTGCAGTTTTGTCTCTAGTGGGCCCAGATATTTGTTCTGATGCCCAATGGATGAGTGACAAGTGTCACCCATCCAATGGACACCAATTTCATTCATGCATCTTCCATTTCCTCTTCATCGATCATTTTCTTCGTTTTTCCTAAACCAAAACCGATCCACCATTCTCACCCAAATCCAAACCCATGACCCTAGGACCAAGACTGAGAGGCAGAGAGGGGGAAGAAGACCGGATGGAGGTGGCTGGACGGCTGGAACCGCCGTGGGCGGTGGCTGGAGCCCAGAACCCGAGCGGGTACCCGGTAAGCCCGATAAACCCATTTTTCTTCTATTTTTCGATTTAGACATTATGGTTGCTATTAGTTGATTAGGATGAGTTTATTGAGGTTGTAGGAAGGTGTAGAGGGTGTTTTGGACGACGGTGAAGGGCTGAGCAGCCCTGGGTGTGATCGGAAAAACAGGGACCGTGAGGTCCATTTTGAACCGTTAGGATTTTGGGTGTTTTAGCTAGTTTGGTTAATTGGGAATGATAGGAAAGATTAAAAGATGAATTTAGGGATTGAAATGGAGGAAAACGGATGAGAAATGAGGGCGTCGGAGACCTGGACCGGTTACGCCGGTCCAGTTGCAGGGGATGGACCGGACCGGCCGGCCCGGACCGGTTCGATCGAAGGAAGAAGATGCACTGTAGTGGCGCGTGGCTCCCACGCGCAGCCACTTCAGGCGGCGCGTGTGGGCGCGTGGGGAGGAATTTGAGGAAGGTTCCAACATACGAAATCATCTATTCGATGTAACGAACATTTTGAGACTGGTTTCGTGTCGATCGGACACCGTCTCGATATGTTTTGGGGCATCGGAAGGTTTAGGTTCGGGATTAAAAATAGTTAAAAATACGGGAAAATTTCGGGGCTTTAGTGGGAGGTTAATTAAGTAGTTAGTAACCTTCTATTACGATTTGGACAGGTTTGGGAGTCCCGGTGACGGTGATCGGCTCGGGGAGCCGTATGGCACGCAAATCGAGGCGGCAGCTCGGACGGTCTGTGAGTGGACCTTGTTTTCTAAATTGGTGCATGCATAAATGTTTATTATATGTTTTATTACTTGTTTGATGATGCCATGGGTGCATTTGTATGTGGTTACGTATAAGCACGTATTTCGAGGTTTCGGCCTTATACGGTGCTTATACGGGTCTGTATTTCTTTATTGATTTAAATGAACTGAATTTGGATTGCAAAATGATGAACTCGGGTATGAGACCCATTTGGTTTTGTCTCGGGCATATGACCTCAGATATCGGGCACGGTGCCCAACTGATGTCTTATGTTCGGGCACGAGACCCAGTCACTTTACGGTTTATGATTTCAGGTCAGGGAACCTTAAATGGAGTCCCAGGTTCATGACGGTTTATGGGAACCGGCATGAACCCTTGTTATGGTATCATGGTTCATGACGGTGTATGGGAACCGGCATGAACCCTTGTTGGTTATTATGGTACATGACGGTTTATGGGAACCGGCATGTTACCTGGTTATGTTATTACGGTACATGACGGTTTATGGGAACCGGCATGTTACCTGATTATGGATATTATGGATCATGACGGTTCAGGGGAACCGGTCATGAATGTTTATGTTATGTATATATATATATATATGTTCGTCTACCTTCCTTTACTTCTATTATCTCCTCCGGGGAGGGTCGTTGGCCGGGGTGGACTCCGGAGTAGTCACGGGGCACCGACTGAGTGGAGTCACCCCCCAGTTGGGTTCCTTACTCTCAGGAAGGCTATGATTACTATTACCTCGGGTAGGGTCAGTGGTCTACGGACATTGATCTTGACTTTGAGATGACTCGGATTGAGACCCGGGTAGCGCGCGCGTAGCTTTGGATACCGTGACAGGATTGGTTGTGTGACTTATATATATGTATGTGATGGATATATGTTATATGATATGTGGTGTGTACAGGTGTGCACAGGATTTGAGCAGTAGCTCGTGTACTTGGTTTCTTTATGGTTTGGGGCCGAGTCCCTTATGGATTTGGGCAGTGGCCCGTATGGTCATTTTCATTGTGGTCCTTTCGACCTTGGTTTATATCTGCTTTGGGCTTAGTCCCACATATGGTTTGTTTTGGATAAATGGTTTGTGAATGCATGCATGCTTTTTAGTGGAGGGTACAAAGGTCTTCTCGTTAAAATGTTTTATAAACTTTTGTTTTGTCCACTCACAGTTTTTAATGTTTTGACTGCCCTTCAGGTTGACATCGGATGTGGACTGTAGCAGAGATCGAGATATCACATGCCTCCTCCGGATCCTGGCGTACTCTGATAGCCCGGGAGGGCAAAGGTGGGAAATATCCCTTGTCTGACACTTCGTGTCAGACGGGAGCAGGGTCATCCCGCACTAATCCCGGGGGGATTGGGATGGGTCCTGTCAACGTGGTATCAGAGCGGGGTTGTCTCTATTCGAGCAACCGCGGAGCTCTTGGAGTATGTATGCTGGTCGAGGATGTGATATCTCATTGGGCTGCAGTCCGTGGTCAACCTGATTGTCGGGGTGCCGGTACGATAGTTAGTAGGATTGGCAAGCCTTGGTTCGGCACTCGATGCCGGGGTTGCTATGGTTCTGTCAGGGTTGGCAGTGTGGAACCCTACGGAAGGCTTAACGTAGTATTACGTTAGAGTTTTGGATCGTGAGACGGTTAGTTGGGATCGTCTTCACGATGTCGTAGGATCGATTCCGACGACTGGTTAGGAGTGTGACCATTAGATGGTCAGATTATGTTGAGTTAAATGGATTTACTGCAGTTGGCAGTTAGCAACCGGATTCGAGGAATTCGAGTTGGATTGTTGGTAGGATTGGATTGACGTCTTTATGATGTCGGACCGCAGGGTCGGTCAGATTGTTGATTTTACTGCTTTTCGCAGGTGGGTTCAAAGGAACTCTAGGTGTGATAGTGGAACCCTATCTTGGTGGGTATGGTTCGGAAAGGCGAGTTGACGAGTGGTATGACTTGGACGACTATTCGGATTTGGGGTTCGTTAGTCGGTCTAGTCATGTCAGCTTGTGTTGGGACTGCACTTCGCAGTCAGGGTTGTACGTATCGGTTAGACCGAGTTGGTTGTCGTGCTACTTCAGTTATGATGGACTGTTGGTACAACTAAGGTCGTGGATGACCTGGTAGACGACAATGGTTTAGCCAAGTTACAACAGGATAGAGATTGTTGGACAAGTTACCAGGGTTGGTACTTGTCGATGGAATCTCGGAGCGGGGATACAGAGTAGTTGGTACGGGCGATTGATTCTGTTGGATACGGAGTCTGGTAGTTAGGTCTGCACGAGTGTGGGGCAGGCGCTACTACCGAGAGTGGTTATAGTTACGATTGTTGGGGATCGGGGACGTTCGGGGAACGTTTTCCTTTTCTCGTATGAGTTGTCAGGGTGACTGTACCCAGAGTTGTTGGGTACAAGGGAGATAGAGTTTCTCCTATTCGAGCAGAGGTACGGGATCGTCGCTCGGTATGAGCGGAGATCCAGGGTGTCAGTTTTGCACACGGCGTGTTGATACTGACACTAGTTTTGGTGATGGTGTGTGGTGCTGGTACTAGCGCTGGTACTGGTGCCGGTGATCGTGATGACGATGAGTTACGGATCGGGGTGTGACTCCGTCATAATGGGCATATGTTCGGTATCTGTGGTTCAGGAGTGGAACTCAGATAGAGTTAAACTGGTTAGGGGACACGTGGTTGATGTCCGGGTATGTTGTTTCCAATCTTGTTGGAACTTCGGAATCGCGGGAGTTTGCGATTGAGGTGACGAGAGGAATAAGGGTTTCCGCATTGGTATCGGGTATTTCGACGTCATTTTGGGTGACTTCTCAGATTCTACCATGAATGATGATGGTAGATGACGTTGATGATATAGACGTTGTTGGTTGCCACTAGTACACTGATCGTGTATTGGTTGGTGGACCCGTGATTGTCTTGGGTCATCAGGTGGAGTGAGTATATCGAAGTTAGGTGACTGAGATTTCTCATTTTCTACTTGGTGGCAGACGATGTTAGGTTACATGACGTGGTGAGTGCAGCGAGTGTTGTTTGCATTCACGTAGGATGGATTATTCGATCATTCTTGGTTTTCCACGGTGGAATGCCAAGGATCGATACGAGGTACTCAGTGAGAACCCACAGTCTCGGCGTGTCTCGTCGTTGACTAATCTGTTTAGATGTGGGAATTGGTTTAGGACTTTGGGTATCGTTATGGATCTGGATCGTGGTCTTGATGATCCAGATAGGTGGAAAGTTTATCGCTCATACTTGGATGTTTGAGTGGAGCATGTTGGGACTGAACTTCTTTTCGAGGTAAAGCCCATATGGCTTACTACTCGCCTGAGTAGTTGTCCGATGAGTAGTTTCCGACGTGGTCGGATATGGTCAGTCTTAGAGATGTGTCGATATTGGGATTGGCTTCCCTATGAAGTCAATCGATGGTAATGAGGTAATCGGTGGAGCAGGGTATCCGATAGGTTCGGATATGGTGCGTCTCGGTAGACGAGAACGAGATTTCAGGTTTCGGAATCAGATTTCTAGATGACGATTTAGGATTTGATTTTGGAACTTGAAAGAGGATTTCTGGAGTTGGGGTTTGGAATCGGATTCTGGGTGACGATTCAGGATTTGATTCTAGAGCTTGACTGTGGATTTTCTTTTTATGGATTTGGGTTCGGAATGGTTATTCCTAATACTAGTTTACGGAATGATGATTTCGGATTTGAATTTGGACATGATTATGGATATGATTTCTGGGTTTGGATTCGGGATTTCTTACGAAATTGCGGATTCGGATTCGGATTTGGAAATAGATAATGGGTTGGAGTTCGATTTGTCTAGATTGGACAGATGGACTCCATAATTGAAACGTGATTGACTACTACCTGGGTGGTTGTAGGCTGATTGATGGGTAGTTATATGTACCTTGTTCATTGTTCGAGGTACGACACCGGGCAGACTTGGGATGTCTGGTGACGGTATAGAGGTGATACCGGTGGTGCGTTGGAGAGCGTATTGGTAGTCGGATTGGTTCTGATACCATCGGATTAGTTGAGGTCGTGGACTGGACATTGGATACTGTGCATTGGGTCATAGTAGATCTGATGGGCTTGGTTACACACAGGTCGAGTGTTTTGTTAGTATGCATATACTCTGGTTGAGTGAGTTGGTGGTTAGTATAACCACAAGGGAGTATAGTGTTAGTTTTTGACTGACGACTGTCAAGTGGTGACGGTCTGTCGGAGGTGTCAGCGTGGATCGTTGAGTGAGGTCTGATGACTCCCAGTGGGAGCAGACGTCAGGATAGTTAGTGGTTGAGCAAGGAACCGTCTAGTTGGTTGTGTCAACGAAACGGTAGATTTGACAAGTAGTGTCAATTCAGAACGCATGACTACTGTCATTCGACGTGGTCGAACGTAGTCGATACGATATGGATGTTAGCGGTACGTCTGGTTGCAGACGAGTAAGTATTGTTCTAGTTGGTTGGTGTACGCGGGTACATGTATTTCGAGGTCGATTCTACCTTCCACGAGGTGGATGTGGAATTAGAATAGTTGGTGTTTCGAGAACGGAACTAAATTAAGGAGGGAAGAACGGTTGGGTTTAGGTCGGTTGGAATTTCGGGGACGAAATTAATTAAGGAGGGAAGGTTGTAACGACCCGTCCCAAATTCCTAGATTAGATTAGTGACTAATCACGATTAGTGAGGCTAATCCGTGATTAGTAGAGCGAAATCGGACGAACGATGCGAAATGACCGTTTTGCCCCTAGTGGTGGCAAAACGTTGACTTTTTAATCGGGCGGTCAAATGGACTTTGACCGGTGACCGTGACGTAGTTCGTGACGTCACGAGTTCATAGACAGGTGGCACGTTCAATTCCGACGTTCGAGGAAGAAGTTATGACGTTTGGAAGCCCAAGGGCATTTTGGTAATTTGGGTGAATAGGAGGTCAAAAGTTGACTTTTTGACTGGGAGGTCCGATGGCCGAGGGCCGAAGACCGTTACGTAGATAAGGACGATACGAATCCGTAGACAGGCGGCACGTCGAATTCGGACGTTCGACGGCGAAATTACGGTTCACGGAAGTTCCCAATTACTATTCACGACGGCACGTTTTACGAGACAAAAAGTGCATTTTTGTCTCTAGTGGGCCCAGATATTTGTTCTGATGCCCAATGGATGAGTGACAAGTGTCACCCATCCAATGGACACTAATTTCATTCATGCATCTTCCATTTCCTCTTCATCGATCATTTTCTTCGTTTTTCCTAAACCAAAACCGATCCACCATTCTCACCCAAATCCAAACCCATGACCCTAGGACCAAGACTGAGAGGCAGAGAGGGGGAAGAAGACCGGATGGAGGTGGCTGGATGGCTGGAACCGCCGTGGGCGGTGGCTGGAGCCCAGAACCCGAGCGGGTACCCGGTAAGCCCGATAAACCCATTTTTCTTCTATTTTTCGATTTAGACATTATGGTTGCTATTAGTTGATTAGGATGAGTTTATTGAGGTTGTAGGAAGGTGTAGAGGGTGTTTTGGACGACGGTGAAGGGTTGAGCAGCCCTGGGTGTGATCGGAAAAACAGGGACCGTGAGGTCCATTTTGAACCGTTAGGATTTTGGGTGTTTTAGCTAGTTTGGTTAATTGGGACTGATAGGAAAGATTAAAAGATGAATTTAGGGATTGAAATGGAGGAAAACGGATGAGAAATGAGGGCGTCGGAGACCTGGACCGGTTATGCCGGTCCAGTTGCAGGGGATGGACCGGACCAGCCGGCCCGGACCAGTTCGATCGAAGGAAGAAGATGCACTGTAGCGGTGCGTGGCTCCCACGCGCAGCCACTTCAGGCGGCGCGTGTGGGTGCGTGGGGAGGAATTTGAGGAAGGTTCCAACATACGAAATCATCTATTCGATGTAACGAACATTTTGAGACTGGTTTCGTGTCGATCGGACACCGTCTCGATATGTTTTGGGGCATCAGAAGGTTTAGGTTCGGGATTAAAAATAGTTAAAAATACGGGAAAATTTCGGGGCTTTAGTGGGAGGTTAATTAAGTAGTTAGTAACCTTCTATTACGATTTGGACAGGTTTGGGAGTCCCGGTGACGGTGATCGGCTCGGGGAGCCGTATGGCACGCAAATCGAGGCGGCAGCTCGGACGGTCTGTGAGTGGACCTTGTTTTCTAAATTGGTGCATGCATAAATGTTTATTATATGTTTTATTACTTGTTTGATGATGCCATGGGTGCATTTGTATGTGGTTACGTATAAGCACGTATTTCGAGGTTTTGACCTTATACGGTGCTTATACGGGTCTGTATTTCTTTATTGATTTAAATGAACTGAATTTGGATTGCAAAATGATGAACTCGGGTATGAGACCCATTTGGTTTTGTCTCGGGCATATGACCTCAGATATCGGGCACGGTGCCCAACTGATGTCTTATGTTCGGGCACGAGACCCAGTCACTTTACGGTTTATGATTTCAGGTCAGGGAACCTTAAATGGAGTCCTAGGTTCATGACGGTTTATGGGAACCGGCATGAACCCTTGTTATGGTATCATGGTTCATGACGGTGTATGGGAACCGGCATGAGCCCTTGTTGGTTATTACGGTACATGACGGTTTATGGGAACCGGCATGTTACCTGGTTATGTTATTACGGTACATGACGGTTTATGGGAACCGGCATGTTACCTGATTATGGATATTATGGATCATGACGGTTCAGGGGAACCGGTCATGAATGTTTATGTTATGTATATATATATGTTCGTCTACCTTCCTTTACTTCTATTATCTCCTCCGGGGAGGGTCGTTGGCCTGGGTGGACTCCGGAGTAGTCACGGGGCACCGACTGAGTGGAGTCACCCCCCAGTTGGGTTCCTTACTCTCAGGAAGGCTATGATTACTATTACCTCGGGTAGGGTCAGTGGTCTACGGACATTGATCTTGACTTTGAGATGACTCGGATTGAGACCCGGGTAGCGCGCGCGTAGCTTTGGATACCGTGACAGGATTGGTTGTGTGACTTATATATATGTATGTGATGGATATATGTTATATGATATGTGGTGTGTACAGGTGTGCACAGGATTTGAGCAGTAGCTCGTGTACTTGGTTTCTTTATGGTTTGGGGCCGAGTCCCTTATGGATTTGGGCAGTGGCCCGTATGGTTGTTTTCATTGTGGTCCTTTCGACCTTGGTTTATATCTGCTTTGGGCTTAGTCCCACATATGGTTTGTTTTGGATAAATGGTTTGTGAATGCATGCATGCTTTTTAGTGGAGGGTACAAAGGTCTTCTCGTTAAAATGTTTTATAAACTTTTGTTTTGTCCACTCACAGTTTTTAATGTTTTGACTGCCCTTCAGGTTGACATCGGATGTGGACTGTAGCAGAGATCGAGATATCACATGCCTCATCCGGATCCTGGTGTACTCTGATAGCCCGGGAGGGCAAAGGTCGGAAATATCCCTTGTCTGACACTTCGTGTCAGACGGGAGCAGGGTCATCCCGCACTAATCCCGGGGGGATTGGGATGGGTCCTGTCAGTGAAGGTTTATGGTCCCGGGTTATTACGTTTAGGATTCGGGGAATTTTGAGGGACTTTAGGTGAACCTTCGTAGACGTGTTAGTGACGTAATTTGGTGATTGTGAACAGGATCGGGATTTCCCGAGGAAGCCGAGGAACGTGCTGGACGTTCGGGACGCGAGTAGGGCTCAGTATTGTGAGTGGACCTTTTTCCTTAAACTCGAGCATGCATAACTGTTTTCTATAATTGTTTTATGATTATGATTCTATGTTTATTGAATATGTTTGGTTGGTTTTACATTATGGCACGTTTTTCCAGAAATACGGTATTTGGCACGTTTTACGAGAAATGTCAATTTCTGAGTAAATGCCAGGGTTTTGGGATTTTTAAAGGATAACTAGTTTGATTGTTTACAAAGGGATTTTGCAACATGATTTGGTGATTAAATGATTTTCGGAAAGCGGAATTTGGATTTAAAGTTGGAAAGTGGATTCCGGATTTGGGTTCGGAATAACGGTTCTGGATGCCGGAAGGGTATCAGACCAGTGATTTCGGATTCGGGTTTGGATGTGGATTGGTAAATGATTTTCAAATGGTTTTGGGATTGGATTTGCTGGATCTGGATATTGGGTTTAAAGACCCGGATATATGTGACGGGGGACCGGCCGGATTGGGTTTAAAGACCCGGATTGAGTTTAAAGACTCGGGAGTTTAAAGACTCGAATATATTGATTTCCCCTGTAGGCCTTGAGTTTAAAGACTCGGGAGTTTAAAGACTCAGATATGATTAAGGCCTGGATTGAGTTTAAAGACTCGGGAGTTTAAAGACTCGGATAGGTCCAGCAGGTTTGATCGGAAAGTGATGATTTCATGTTCATGGTTTATGATACGGTTTTATGATTCACATTCTGTGATTTTTCTAACTGTTTTATAATGTTTCTGTTTCTTATGCTGTGGTATATGGTACTTTGGTTTCTAACTGTTTTAATAACTGGGTTATGCATGTGGTTTTCAAAACGGAGGGCTAAACCGGTTTTATAATAAAATGGTTTTAGAAACCTTTTATTTTATTTTGGTCCACTCACACCTTCTGTTTTAAATTACCCTCCAGGTTGTGGAGCGAGTACGGGGTTTTGACGTCGAGGCAGTATCCGAGGCATAGAAGTGACGTGAGGGATCCCAGAATAGTTAAAGTCTTCCGTGTGCGTGTACTTTCTTGGTTTTTTTATTTTCCTTGTATTTTCGTACTATGCTCTGTAAACGATAACGTTGGGATATGTTGTTAAATTACTCCTGCGTCTGACTGGGTTTGAGTGAGTTTTACTTGGGTGTTGTGTCGGGAAGTCGGACGGGAGCGGGATTTACCTCGGGTTTCGGGGTGAAACCGGGGTGGGTCCTGACATACCAAGTGAGCTAAAAATAGACATTGATCGTCCTATAACAGTTTGGACATTAGCTGGTAATCAATAAGCAAGGGCAGATGAGTTGTGAGGCCTTGGAGCTTGTAAAAAACCTATGCAATTGTGAAATTCATAAGCTTATTTTTTAAATCCTACACAATCACCCCAAGTGTTTCCAACCACTCAACTCCTAGGAGTAGGTCACAACTTGCCACTGGTAGCAATTTGAAGGATCCTACCAAATTGCACCTTTGCATAAAGACGGTTGCATTAAGAACTCTACATATGGTGTGTAGTAGCTCTTTTGAAGATGTGTACACATTTTGAGTGGAGGTCAAGTCAACTAGGAGTTCTAACTTGTTAGAAATAAAGAGGTTAAAAAAATTGAATGTAGCTCCAAGGTCAATGAAAACATGGATTGGGATCTTGTCTAACAATCCAAAGAGGCACATATTTTTAGGCATCACATTACCAAGGAGAGAGTACACAATGAAGTCTGTCTCGGGAGTCTCCTCAAGTGTGTTTGGATGCTCAAGTTTGAGTTCACTATTCTGGAACTCAGCCACCTCATCATCAGGGCCATTTGCATTAATCATTATGACCATGGGTCTGACACATCAATGCCCTCGTCTGTATTTTTCGTCATAATTGAAAAAAAAAATTCTCATCGAGATTAAGCTTCAGCTTGTGTCAAGTGGCAATTTTGTGAGGTTGGTGGTGAGGTGAGGGGTTAAGGAAAAGGGATTTTGGTGGTGCAATATGACAGGACCCGTCCCAATCCCACTGGGACCACCCGGGGACGTGCCCGCTCCCGTCTGACAACGACTCCAAACATACCAAAATTACCCCTAACGAAAACTAAATACTCAATTTAAATAAATAACGTGCAATAAAATTGTTCAGAGTGATAGCTGTCAGGTAAGGGAAAGTACAATAACAAAATGTGAGCACAATAGTCATAGTACATTATTTGGTGCTCAACCTACCCACTGGGGGTGTATAGGTGCACAATGAATAAACTAAGCCTCTTCCTCCTCCTCCTCCGGATCCTCCTCTAGTTCCGTGTCACGGCTTGGAGGGGTCAGTAAAACATTTAAAGAGTGAGTGGGCCGAAAATAAACAGTTTATAAATCAATTTCATAATAAAGTAAATCACAAGGTTTTACCCCTCCGTTTTCCAAATCTTACATGCATTGAAGACATAGTATCATAATGAAATCATAACCACAGAATCATAATAATAATCGAAAGGAGAAACTAACATATTAGTGCACTGTAAAACCCAACCCAAATGATGTCACGGTTCTAAGGCTACGCATTACCACTCAGGGTCTCACACCCAAGACTCCCCTAGGTACATCAGTGCCCGGTATCCCGGTCACTGCCCGAGGTATACAAACATGCCTTCCTGAGAGTAAGCAACCCAACGGGGGTTAACTCCACTCAGTCAGGGCCCCGTAACTACTCAAGGGTCCACCCGGGCCAACGACCCTCCCTGGAGGAGACAAGATAGACAGGTAGGAAAGTACAGTACAATAACAGTATAGTTTACCCTATGTCCCCCGGACATCCCTGAACATAGCCCACATATAATACAGACGGGTCTCATGCCCAAAACATTATAATAAGAAATATAAACAGTTCATACAGTACTCATCTAAATCATAAGTGGAAAGAAGAAAACAGTTTATGCATGCAAGCCTTTTTATAAATCAAACAGCCCACTCACACTCGGTCCTTGCTGCTCAACGACCGCTAAAACCTGTATTAACATATCCGAGAGTCACTAAAGGACCCTACTACTCCAATACTAAGACCCTAGAACAGATCTGTCCCAAAAATATAGCCCGGGCATTATTCCCGAAGCTTCAAACCCTATTTTGACTATCCTAACGATTTCCGATCGACACGAAACCACCATCATTGGATCCGTATCGTCGAAACCTTGAAAATAGTACTGGCCCCACCAAAAATACTGTTCACACTCGCCCCCACGGGCCTGGTCAACGCGTTGGTCAACGCTACTACAGTATTGCTGACGTCAGCATGACGTCATCTCTGACACATGTCAGATGACACGTGGCATGCTCTGGTTGGCCCCTGATCTGACAATCTCTGACATGATGATGTCATCAATGCTATAGTGTCGGGTCAACCCGTTTCCTGAAATCGGGTCGCCGTTGACCCGCGGCTTGACCTGTTTCCATAGTCCGTTTTCGGGCACCATTTTCGACGGGGTTTGATCCTAATGAGTCATCTAGGTCTGTTCTACAGTTCTATATCCTTAAAACTGGAAAACCAACGATGAAATCTTACCTAGGCTTCGAAGAAGTTCACGGCCAACTCCGGTCGTCTTCTCCGGCTATCCCCTCTGTCTCAGTCGTCCAAACTAGTTCCTCTGAGCTCGTCACTGTCCCTAGAGCATGTCCTAAGCCACAAAGTCGATCCCTAGGCGTTAAAATGGATCCTTTCGAAACTGGGAAGGAAAACGGTGCTCTCGGGTTTTGGGGGTTACCTCCGCCGTGTCTCCACCGTGTCGCCGTCGTGTCCTGCGTCGACCATCCTGTCGCCTTCCTGGGATCCTCACGGTGCTAACTGGAGCTCCGTTCAAGTCGAGAGGGTGATGGGTTGTGGTGCGGACTTCCTGGATTCGATTTCCTCTGTTTTCGGGTCTGGGGTTTTCGGGTTTGTTCAGGAAGGAAGAAAGAAGGTGGGTGCTGGTGGTGCACGGTGGAGCTGGAGAAGATGATGGTGGTGTAGATGACAGTCGTCTGGTGGTGTGGGGATGGTCGGTCTGGTCGTTTGGGTTGAGAGAAAATCGAAGGGTTTGTTCACGGTGAGGGAGGATATGTGTGTTTGTGTTTATGAGAGAGATGAGATGAGATCGTGCATGAGAAGGAAAAAGCAGATAAAATGGATGGCTGGGATGGGTTTGAGCAGAAAATCAGTGGCTGGGATTAAGTGAAAGAAAATTAATTAATAAAGAATGGACCAATAGGCTCATAGGTTTACTTTATTGGAATAGTGCAAACTTGAATGAGTGACACTTGTCACTCATCCGCTGGCTCAGTTTAAAATTAGGGTTTGAATGGATTCCCATATTAAATTAATATTTAATCGTTTCGTTCTCGTTTCGTAAATTCCGCTAAAACGCTTCGGTGACCATAACTTTTTCATACGAACTCCGATTTCGGCGTGCCGCCTATCTACGGATTCGTGACATCCCGATCTACGTCATAGTTATGGGTTAGAGTCTAAATTATTTCCTGGGTCAAAAGTCAAAGTTTTTCTCCCTCAGGGGCAAAATAGTCATTTCACATTAAAATATTAATAATCACGGTTCGGGTCGTTACACAATAGGCATGGTAGAAGAGGTGCGAGAAAAATAATTTCTAGAAGCAAGTCTTCTAGCCTGGAGTTTGGTATTAAATACATGGGCTAAGCATCGGGCTATAGAAAAATGGGAGGTTGAAGAGCCCTAACATCATGTTTCAATTTATCTTCAGTTGGGAATCAGACCAATTAGATACTCGACTAGCCAACTTAGTGAATTCAGAGATATACTCATCCAATATGCATGTTTTCTACAATGAGTGAGAACACCTTCAAAATTAGAGGAGTCTCTCTGGCCTAAATGTTCCAGTAGAAGTTCAAAAAATAACGCCCAATTTTAAGGTAGCATTGTTCAAGCCAACACATCCAAATAGAAGCATCACCACTGAAGTAAGCGGTGGCAACAATGACCTTTTCGTGATTAGGAACAACATAGTACTTGAGGAAGCATTCTTCCGAGGTAAGCCAACCATAAGGGTCTTCACCCTAAAAGCGTTCCAAATCCAACATCATGGTTTGCATGGGTTGGGGAGTGGTGTGGGTTGGTGTAACGAATCGTCCCGAAATTACGTGATTATTGGGATTAATTAAGGATTAATTAAGGGTTATCGAGCGTAATCAAGATTAGTCGATGTGAAATGATGATTTTGCTCCTAGAAGGAAAAATGTTGATTTTTGACCCGGGAGGTCAATTGCACGTGGACCGAGGTCCATTACATAGATCAAGAGATTACGAATACGTAGATAGGCGGCACGTTGAATTTCGACGCCGTACGAGAAAGTTACGGGTCACAGATGTTTAATTGGATTTGACGGTAACACGTTTTACGATGAGAGTTGATTTTGGTAGTTTAAATGGGACCCAAAATATCTTGTGGGGACCAATAGATGAGTGACAAATGTCACTCATCCATTGATCCTCATCCCACATTCATGCACCATCTTCCTTTTTTGTTTCAAACATACCCAAAATCCACCCTCACCATTTTCTTCTTGGACCATAGTAGTTGTGCTGCTTGAAAGAGAGACTGAGAGTATGGTTGAGAGATTGAGATGACAGTGGAGGACAACGGAACCGTGAAACCCAAGTAAAACCCATAAACCCATTTAGGTTGATTTTGAGTTTTGATTTATGGACGTTTGGAAATAGTTCTGAAGCCTTGTACGTATTCTCTGAGTTTGGACGAGCTCGCAGGGACAGAAATGGAAGGCTGAGGACGTTGGAACGACCCTGGAAGGAGGTTCAAAGTTTGGCCGTGAGGATTCAAATTTGACAGGTGAATTTCAGGTCCTTTTTCTTGGTTTTGAGGTTAGGGATTTCTTCCTGGGTGGAAGACGATCGTATTGGTGAAATAATGGTAGGAAATGGAGTTGAAATAAGGGAGAACGAATCAGGTTGAGTTCGCAAGTCGAATGACTTGTTATAGTGAAACGGGTCGACTTGGTTGGAGGTTGAAGGCAATGATGTGGCAGTCCATGTCATCATGTCAGGCCACGTGGCAAAGTGTTAAGTCCAGTTAGCATCGACGTGGTAAGTCCACGTTAGCGCTGTTAGACCACGTGGACTAGTGAGGTAGTGCCACGTGGCAACGTGTCAGAGATTTATCAGATTGTCAGGCTAACTTGTCAGGTGACGTGGCAAGTCCATGTTAACATTGTCAGACCACGTGGACCAGCGAGGTGGTACCACGTGGCAACTTGTCAGAGTTGTCAGCGTGACGTGGCAGTTGAAGTGTCATAATGACGTCAATAGATTACGTTAGCATGGACACATGTTACGTGTTAGAGGGTGCCACGTGGTAGATTATTAGGTGCTATTAGATGTCAAGATGATGTCGGCTAAGGTTGACATCAGCAGTAACGTCAGCTAGGGCTAACATCAGTAGTGACATAAGCGGTTGACTAGCGTTGACGTTTGTTGACCAAACTTTGACTGGCACGTAAGGGTGCGTGGGCATAAATTTCGAGGTCAAATCAATCTTGTTCAAAAGGTTTCGATGATCTAAATCTAATAGTGGTAGCTTTAGGTTGATCGGAGATCGTTTGGTTAGTGTTTTAGAGGTTTTTCTCCTCAGGAAGCATATTCGGGACACATTTACTGTTCCGGGGTTTAGGGGATGTCTACTTATGAACTTGTATAAATTTTTAGTGACCCTCGGATGTGATTTGGACAGGCCCGAACGTTCCGAAAACTTCGAATTGGCTTACAGCTCGTGTTTTGAGCACACATGATAGACTGTGTGTGAGTGGACTTTTGTTTATCGTATGATTTGAGTTGAAATGATTTGATATCATTGCTTGATGATTTTTTGGATTTAATTATCGGTTTATGAACGATTTTATGGATTTGTGTGAAAATGACTTTTTGGGCTTGAGACCCAGTTGGATTATGATTTGACTTGGTTTATAGTCAAACGTGAAATGGAACAGTGGTTTGATTGATGAAATGAATTGAGTATTGTGAATTGAGGACTGGACACTGATTTTATGATGTTTTTGGAAACCATGTTTTGGGATGAGACCTTACGCAAAACAACTGATTTGATTTCAGATACAACAGTTTATGAAATGTGTTTCCAATGTTTTCAAAATGACCATTCTCTGTGATGATTGATATGACTCTGGTAGGAATGTATTTCCTCGGAGAGGACCTCCGGTTGTGAATATGTTTCCCCTGAGAGGACCCTATGATATGTTGCTCGTCTCCGGGATGTGATGTGTACCCCAAAAGGCATATGAAGGCTTAAGGGGAGGGAGAGATACTGGGGTTTGGATAGGGAAGTGAGGCTAAGACGGAGAAGTGGTGGAAGAATGACGATTAAAAGATGGGAGTGGAAGATAGTGCGTAATGGTTGGACGGTAGGCTAGGGTTGGGTTTGTGGTATCGATAGAGCAATGATAGTGAAGGGTGGTAGAGAAATATGGCGGGATATGGGTGGGTGGGTTTTTAACATCTGAAGCTCTTCAAGAATTTTTTTTTTGAAGGTGATGGATCGATTTTCGCATGAAGCAAATGGATGATTCATGGATTTCTTAGTGACCTAGAAAGTGTGTGATAATTTCTTGGGCCTCTTACAGCTGGATTTTTATATTTTCAGGGCTCACATCACGATGAAGGGCAGAGGAAGAGGGCTCAATGGCGGTAGTTTGTTGAGAGCTCATTTGTAAAATCTAGGCTCTGATGCCAAATATGATGGGACTTAAGAAAAACTAAAAGAAAACTGCAGAAAAGTAAGAGGAAAATAGACAAAATATGTATTTAAAGGTAAAGCTTCATTCAGTGGTCATACTTTATAATGTGCACCGTCTGGTATAAATACAGCAAAAAAGGAGTGGCACATTTCTTGCCACGTCCTGTTCTATCTAACAGCATAATCCTCAATGTATATACAAAGTTCTCCATGAGCACTATAATGAAATTACCTGTTCTTTCCCTTTGTAAGAAACTGCATTGGTCTTGTCGAGTAAGACAAGTCTCTCTTCATAAGAATCGACATGGCAATACTGAAATCCACAAATCCCAAGTTTCTTAGTTTGTTGGCTCCCAACATCCAGTGAAAGTAGCTCATGTCGAGCTCCATCAAGGACCAATACTTCTTCATTGCTCTGCCTAAAATATATAATGCTCTGGAGGTTAAACTTTTATCTCGACCTTGTCCAACACTGGTCATAAGTAATCACATATCAAGCTTTCTCCAAGTCCGAAAAATATGACCAGTTGTTGTTTGAGGCTGAACAATATCCACTCCCAATTGATCATGCTAAACTGAAGTTGATATTTGCAAGCTAATAAAGCAGTCTAAAAGGCGGGTGTTAAATTTGAGGATTTTAACTCTAGCTAATGAAGATTTTGGACAATTTTATCCTTTCATCTTAACATAAATTTGTTAAATTTGACGTTTGGGGGGCATTTTGAAACAAAAATTATATTTAGGAGACATTATGGGTCAAAATAGTATTCATGAGACATTTTGAGATTTAACTTAATGTTCAGGGGCATAATTAGATCTCCTCTTATGCTAAATTATAACTAAGTTATTGCTACTCTTAACTTATTTTATGTTATTTTATGTTCGATTTATACTAGTGAGCTTTTTGATTGTAGTAAAAAAGTGCTCTAAAATGAATTTGTAAGTATCCATAGTAGCGGATCAAATGTGAGCATGAAAAGAAAAAGGGAAGCATAGAATTGCATATGAACACAAACTGTTGACATTGATGGGTGGGCGTGGGTGTGTGTGTTTGCGTGGTAGGTAGCTGTACAACAGCCTAAATAGTAGTGCAGCTCCGCACGTGGACTGCACTCTTCTCTACATGTGGGAAGCCAACTACTTCCCGTCGTGATTCGGGACTTGTAAGTTTATGCGGGACCGTGACTTTTAGTGATGTATATATGAATTTGATTACACACAAACACAACATTTAGTCATCGACGTATGGTCGTGTCTCGTATGGTCGTGTCTCGTACTCGTCACAACATTTAGTCTTGGGCATACGCACATAGCCCCACAAGTTGGCCTACTACATAAAACACCTGTTGGATGGAATGGGTTTTTGTTGTCACATGCATGGGAATTGAAATGGAGTTATTCAATCCATAAAGAAATGCCTAATCATATGGTACACATCAAAACATTATACACCAACTACTCTCTAGGAAATACCTCAATTTTAAGGGAAATCTTGTGGGACACATGATGTAAGGGTATGGTATTTAACTTTTGAATTAAAACAATATATTAAAATTTATGGTAAATATCACTTTATACTCTAAAATTTGGGATCAATTTTAGAATTGATCACTAGGTTTCAATTTCATTATTTTACTCTAAATAGTCTTAAGATCACATCAATTTATACCATCTACCTATTTCAATTTTTAAATCATCAATTAAATTAAGGACATTCTTAATTAATATTAATTAAAAAATCTTAGTAATTTATTTTTCTTTAATTGATTAATTATTTTGATTTATCTGCTCTTTTCCAATTACTGCATTTAAAAGAACTATAAGAGCATAGCTAGTTAAATTTAGGGCACATTTACCTACCAAAAATGAGAATAGTGGGTAATTGGAGAAGCATACAATCAAAGAAGTAGGTAATGAGAGAAGTGTATAATTATTCCAATTGAGGTATTTATTAACTATATAGAACCAAAACATTAATAGAAATTATTTTCATTGTTATTACTTACTAACCATTATGAATCGGAATAAAAATTGATTGATTACTAAAACGCCCCTTACTTTTCTCAGTGTTCTCAATATCTCGTTCTCTTGTCTAACCATCATCTCAAACCGATTTTCTGAAAGATTAGATTCATTACAAAATAAATGAAATGTTTTTTTTTTTCTTTTTGTTTACTAAAAGATTCGATTTGTTAGAAAATAAATAAATTGTTGAGTGAGGTGACAGACAATTTTAGTACATATCAAATAAATAAAGATTCATTATAATAAACAAATAATTATTGTAAAGTTATAGGACAATTTTGGTACATAAAAAATTAAAATAGGTAATTGAAGTCATTATCACATCCCCTGGTTAATCTAATTACCCATTTAGGGTAAATTACCCATTTAGGGTAATTGCATTAAATATTTCATGTGGAGTCCACCAGTTAAAAAATCTGATTTTGCAAGTAAACACGCGAGTACTCCATAATGAGAGCCATTTACCTTTGTTTTGATTCACATTACCCCTAGGTAAGAACGTCTGTAATGTAAATGTAAATGTAATGCCCTTATAATTTCTTTAAACGCGCGAATTTTTAAAAAATAACTAAATCAAAATAATTAGTGGCTTAATAAAAAATAAAATGGGTAGAATTTGTAATAAATAACAAGAATGCCCTTAATTTAATTAATGATTTAATAGTGAAATTGATACATGGAATAAATTGATGTAATCTCAAAATCATATGGAGTAAAATGATAAAATTGAAACATACTGATTCATTCTGATAATAATCCAAACCTTGGGGGTGTAAAATGATGTTTGCCCTAAATTTTAGTAATTCAAAAATTGAAGCAGCAGTACTTCTCATGCATGTTCCATAATCCACATTTGTAGATAGAAAGAAGAGGCGCATATCATATGCGAATTGTAATGACTCGTATTTTTGAATTAGTGAATTTTCGTATTTATTTCATAAACAAAACAATTTTACCTTTGGGGTTCGAAATTCACTTTTAATTTGGGAAAATTTTGGAAGATTTTTTTTTGGTACAATTGTGTAGATTTCAAACTCACGAATGTGTAGACATGCGATACACGCAAATAGAGACATGTTTGAGTTAGTTTTTAGTCTAGAAGTTTTTATGGGCAAGTTGGTAATTTTGGTATTGAGATATTTTTGAACCCCCAAATTCTAAATTTTTCTCCCAAGTCTTTCTCCTATCTCAGGTGTTTAGGGATGGTCAAATGTGTTTTTTTGAGGGTGTGGGTAAATCCTTACCATACATGGGTACAAATGAGTTTTATACCCATTCAGATCCATCCTCAATTTTTGAAGGTTTACCCAAACCCTACCCATTGGATAATGGGTACCCATGACATTTTACATTTATTTTTTCCTTTCAATTTTTTTCCCTTGTGTTTGATTTTGTTTTAACTTCTATTTTATACCTTTCAATTTATTTTGCTTTTCATTTTTCTTTTACTTTTTTTTTTACTTTCATTTGTCTTCAACTTTTTATTTTTAACTTCTAATATTTTTTCCTTTAAATTTGTTTTTTTTTTTTGCTTTTCATTTTTTTTTTCAAATCCTCTCAATTTCTATTGGAGTTTCTGTTACAATCCGTCTTGAAATTTAAAGTGAGAATTAGTAAATGACCAATTTACCCTTCCATCCTTAAATATCAAAATTTGTCGAGTTGACCAAGACTAATGAATGAGTTATTTGAGAATTTGACTCCGAAAACTTTCCAATTAAATAAAGAATGAGTAGTAAATGTCGAAATGGAATTCAAAACTTGAAAAAAAAATCGTTAGAAATTTTATTATAAACAATTTTTAAGAATTTATAAATCTCCCTTTAAATTATTTCATGGTTGTAAAATCTTGAAAAATTTATAGTTTACATTCATTTTTGTTAAATTATTTAAAATGAATTATTTAAGTTCTAAAAAAAAATTGATGTTAATAAAAATTCGTAACATTTTTGTGTATAATTTTTTTGATGAAAAATGAAATAACTGATATTTAATTGAAATAAAATAATTTTAAATAATAATACCTAATAAATAATAATAATAGTAAGAATAGAAAGAAAAAAATTAGTAAAGAGAAGAAAGTGTTAAAAATTCATAAATAATTTGAAGAATGGATAAAAAATATACTTTGAATTTAATGGGTATTAAATACCCTCAATACCCATGGGTAAACCCTCACCCTACCCATTAGATGATGGGTAAATTTTTACACATCTAATTTCTACCCATTTCAACAATACTCATGGGTACCCATATCCATGGATAATTATGCCCATCCCTACCTGTGTTCTCTCTCCATCTCGGCCAAAACAGGGGAGTCGAAACCCACCCCACCATGGACCATGATTTTGGCACTTTTAGCTCGAACTCTTTTCTACAAAATGATTTTTACACCTTATGAACATAACCATATCCTCCTTAGGCTTTAAGATTGATGTGGATGGAGGATTGGAGGCAAAAAGATTGGTAAAAAATTCTAACATAATTTCCAGCCACAATAGATGAAATTTCTTAGTTTTGACTTTAATTTTGGATTCCTTGGCCCGAGTAAATAGATTTTCATTATTACAATATTAAACTTGGTTGAGAATTGAGATAGATATCGAGGTTTCAAAATCTACCGAAATGTCGGATTCCAGTGGAACTCTGGTGAGTCAACGAGGAAGACGACCCCGATTCGTGGAGGAAGAGCTAACGCTATGCCACCGGCACGTGGTGGCATGTGGGGCACTTCCTCAGGCTCCGGCTACTTGCGATTTCATGTTTTCGATATTCCGGATCCTTTGGCATAGATGTCGGCGCATGAGACTTCATTTAGGGGATGTATTTACTGTTTAAGTCACTAGGGGCGGGGCGGGGGATTTAGGTTTTTAAATGTCGTTTAGTAATGCTAAGCTACGGTTTTGGCAAATGTGTTGGCTTCGAAGGTTACAGAGGTGCGTGGATGCATATCATTATGTTCTAAATATTTTGGTATAGATTATAAATTCCGGGAATTAAAGGAATGATTTTTAAATAATTTATTATTCTCATGGGTCTAAAAAATTAATGATAATTATTTTAGACTGCCATTTTTTTATCAATTATAGATTTGAATAACAATTTGCGGAAACGACTTTGGATTATCTGAATTGGGTTTAAACCATTTTTTGAGGTTTTGAGAAACGGTCCTGTTTGTGGGTTTTGAATTTATGGCTTTATATGGATATTGATAATGATTTTAGGATTTTTTTCGGTTACATATTTTTGGATATGATTTTGGTACTTTTTTTCCAGTTACATGTTTGGGCTATGACCCATGTTTTGGGAGATAAAAGTATTTTCTATCATGCTCCTGTTGAGCTACTCTGACACATGATGTTGAGGTATTTTAGGTGATGTGTTCGTTGAGATACTCCAACATATCATTTAAAGCTATTTTCTATCATGTGCTTGTTGAGATATTTTGACATATGATGTTGAGATATTTTCCGTCATGTGCTTGTCGAGGCACTCCAAGACACGATACAAAGGTTTTCTACGTCATGAATTCATGAGGATTACGTCTTTGACAAGGGATTTTGATCATTTTGGGCTTAGACATTGGCTTTTGGTTTCATTTGGATTTTGGGCTTTACGTGACAGGACCCATCCCGATCCCCAGGAGACCAACCTGGGATGTACCCTGCTCCCGTCTAACAATCACCCTAGAATGCCGAAAATGCCCTTAACCGGATAAAAGTTTTAATAAATAAAACAACTAGTTCAAGTTCTACATTGTTAGACCAGCGATGAGTATTTTACAAAAAGTGAGCATATATGTCAGGTTACAAAATGGTGCTCAACCAACCGAAACGGGTGTACATGGGCGCAACGTAAATATCTATGTCTCGGCCTCTGGATCCGCGTCTGTCTTAGTGTCACGGCCTGAAGGGGTCAAGAAAACATTTGAAGAGTGAGTGAACCGAAAATAAATAATATTTCCAAAACCAATTAAGGAACAAATAAAGGTTTTCCCCCTCCGTTTTCAAACATGTATGCATTCAAGTCAACTCATAAGGAAAGTAATCGAATCGATAAGCAACATAAATTAATATAAAACAGGATATGTGACATAGTAATAATAAACCGTATAACCAATCCCCGACATCCCAGATTCCTGACATCCCAGATGTCATAAAATCCACTTCGTGTCCTTGGAAATTTGAACACAAAATCCATAGTTATCTGATCCCATTGATCTACCACTAGCGACAGTCTACTGTGGCCTGAAACCGAACCTCTAGGGACTCCCATACCTGCCAAACTGTCCTCTGCCTGAAGATGACGAAGCTTCTCCATAATGACGTCCCTTCGAACCTCTAGGGCTTGAAGATCCAACGTATGAATGTGAATGATCCCTGCGTCGTCCATCTCCAGAAGTATGCTACCGAGTCGGTAGACTAGCCTTCACCTTCATAGCCGCGTCAGTCAACTCCCTCATAGTAGCGTAAACTCTGGCCGTCACTATGGCATGAATCTCCCTCTCAGTCCCAATTCGAAGTGGCGAAACTTGTCCGGCTCATTACTCACATACGCCGAAGAAAAGCGGGACAACATCAGAAAGTTTTGCTCGTACTCTGCCATAGTCTTGCTCCCCTGCTGGAGCTGCAGAAACTCGGTCTCTCGGGCATCCCGAAAGATCGTGGTTAGTACTGATCCAAAAATTGCTCCTTGAAGACCTCCTAGGTCACAGTATTGACAGTCCAACCTATCATCTCTAGGGCATGCCACCACTGGTAAGCCCTACCATCTAGTAGAAACGTAGCCAATAAAACTCGCTCCTCTGGAGGACAGGGCATCATATCGAAGATTCGCTCCAACGGAGTAATCCACTAGTGTGCATCCTCGGGGTCTGCTCCCCCATTGAAGGTAGTAGCTCCCAAACGTTGAGCTCGCCCAATACTAGCACTCCCCCAGTCGTTAACTAACTCATCCTCAAGCCCAAGCCGTTCACTGGAATCGAGTCTCGGAGGCATATCCAACTGTTAAGAGGCATACATTAGTATGATATATGAAGCGTCAATGTATAAAGTATAGACTGCTATCCTAATGCTCTGATACTAAGCTGACAGGACCCATCCCGATCCCCCGGGGACCATCCTAGGATATGCTCTGCTCCCGTTTGACAATCACCCTAGAATGCCGGAAATACCCTTAACGGGATTAAAGTTTTAATAAATAAAACAACCATTTCAAGTTCTAAATTGTTAGACCAAGGATGAATATTTTACACAAAAGTGAGCACATATGTCAGTTTACAAAATGGTACTCAACCTACCAAAATGGGTGTATAGGTGCGTAACGTAAATATCTATGCCTCGGCCTCTGAATTCGCTTCTGCCTCAGTGTCACGGCCTGGAGAGGTCAAGAAAACATTTGAAGAGTGAGTGGACCAAAAATAAATAATATTTCCAAAACCATTTAAGGAACAAATAAAGGTTTTCCCCCTCCGTTTTCAAACATGCATGCATTCAAGTCAACTCATAAGGAAAGTAATCGAATAGATAAGCAACATAAATTAATATAAAATAGGATATGTGACGTAGTAATAATACACCGTATAACCAATTCCCGGCATCCCAGATGTCATAGTGTCACAGTTCTAAGGCTATGCGTGCCACTCGGGGTTTCAATCCCGAGTCCTATCCAGGATCCACCAGTGTCCAGGTGATATCTCTAGACACTGTCCTAGGTGATATCCATGTATCGCACCCCTGATCCTGAGCTACTCCCCGGAGTGACACCTCTCAGGCAATACATCGTTACTATTCCAGAATATTAAGGGACGTCTGGAGGAGACAATAACGAATAAGGATGGTACGTACAATGTAATAATAAAACCAATGAAAATCCTGTTTAAATTGTTTCTCAAAATCAATGCTTCACTCCAAAACTAGTAAATATAGTCCAGACGGGTCTCAAGCCCAAAACATAGTAACACGTAAAATAGCCCATAATCGATATTTAAAATCCATAAGACCATCAATAAAATATACCAAAGAAATCCCATTCAAATCATATAATAAGTAGCTAAAAACAGTCATGCATGCATTCACTTTTAGAAATCAAAGGTCCACTCACACACGGTCATCGCTGCGCTACCTAACTGCGTTGTAATTTTCCTAAAGCTAGACCACAGTCTTCGGGCTTGTCCAAAACACATCCAAAGGTCACTAACGGACCCTACAAGTTTAAAATCAAACCCCTCAAAAATTCTAATACCGAGAACGCGTGCCGAACACGCTTCCTGAAGCTTTAAACCTCTAAACGACCTATCAAACCATCTTTAATCGACTCAAAACCACCAACATTGGATTCAGATCGTCAAAACCTTTAAAATGGGACCTGTCTCACCTCAAAATATGTGCCCACGCGCCCCCATGCAGGGGTAAAATTCCCAGTCAACACTGACGTCATGGTCAACGGTCAACGATTGATGCTGATGTCATCGCAGACATCATCTTGACATGTCTAACAACTATCAGATCTGACACATGCCACGTGCCACACGTTGATTGTTCCACGTGTCTGACACGTCAGTGCTAACTGTGCCTGACATGTAACGACCCGTCCCAAATTTCGAGATCAGTTTAGTGAGTAATTGCGGATTAGCATGACTAATAGGGGATTAGTCGTGAAATTTCAGAGGGACGGTATAAAATGACGATTTTGCCCCTAGGAATGGGGGAAATGTTGAATTTTGAATCGGGTGGTCCAATGGACTTTGCCCGATGACCGTGACATAGATCGAGATGTCACGAGTCTGTAGACAGGTGGCACTTCAAAATCAGACGTTCGATGGAAAAGTTATGGGTCTAGGAAGTTTTACGACACTATTCATGCAAACCGAGGAAATCACCACATGGACTGTTTTGATTGGGTAATAATATCTGGGAGGACCCACCAGATGAGTGACAAGTGTCACCCATCTGATAGGCCCAGAACCCAATTAATTGGGGTTATCCTTACCTTCATCAGTAATCATCTTCATTTGTTCATCCAACGCCACGAAACCTCTCGAATCTGTAAAAACCCAACCCCTACAAACACCTTCAATCCTCTTCCGTTGCAGCTGGCTTGTGAATGAAAAGGAGAGAGTGAAGGGAGACGATTGTAGTAGTGCTAACGGGATGGACCGTCGTGGACGGTGGCCAGAAAACCCGAATACGGTGAGTTTATGTTCAAAAATTTGAATTTTGGTTTTTGGTGTTTGTTGATTGATTTTAATGATTGGAACTGGTTCCTGGTGGTCATACGAGTTGACTGGGATCGAAATCGAGGATGGAGGAGGCCGGAGTCGACGGCGGAGCACAGTTGCAAGTTCCAATGACTGTTCATGAGTTCAAGGGTAAGAACTAGGCTCGATTTCCCAATTTTAAGATCATAGAGATGTTGCTGGAGGGTTAAACAATCACATAGGAACAAATTAGGCTGAATTTGGGTTAAAATCGAAGAAGAATGAGCCGCGTCAGGTCGCGGGTCTGTGCTACTCGCTTGCAGGTAGTCGGGTTGACCCCGCTGGAGGTCAGGGACAATGATGACGTCAGTGGGTGATGTCATCATCTAACAACTATCAGAGGTAGACCTATGGGATATGGACACATGTCACATGTCAGTGCCTAGTTAGCACTGACATGTTAGTGACGTGGCCCAATCATGGGCTGCCATGTGTCACTAACATGTCAGTGACGTGGACCAATGGAAGGTTGACATGTGGCACTGTCAGATCTGACAGGTGTAAGATTTGACAACTGTTAGACTTGTTAGCTGACGTCAACAATGACCGTTGACGTTAGCATTGACTTTGCTAACGTTAGCAGCGTTGACTTTAACCAGCATCGACCACGTGCGTGGGGGTGCATGAGCATGAATTTCAAGGTGATACCAGTGTCATTTGAAAGGTTTCAACGATCCGAATCCAAGGGTGGTGGTTTCGGGTCGATCGAAGATAGTTAGGTTGGTCAAATCGAGGGTTTTCACCTCGGGAAACGTGTCCAGGACACGTTGATTTTTTCGAGAGTTTTGGGGTTTTGTCCTATAGACTTGTATAGATAGTTAGTGACCTTCAAGTGTGATTTGGATAAGACCGAAAGTCCTGGAATTGGTGGATTAGCCTCAAGGAGACTTATGGCATGCGTATCGATGCTGTAGTTAGGACAGTCTATGAGTGGACATTTGTTTTATAAATATGATACATGCATAACTGTTTTATATGTTTTATATATGTGATTTCTATGATTATGATTGTGGTATTTATGATTTAGGTATTTGCACATATTTCGAGGTTTATGGTTTTATACTGAGCTTATACGTGCTTGGGTTTTTTATGATGGTTTAATAGAATGGTTTTGGGTTTGGAAATATAGAATCGGGTATGAGACCCATTTGATTTGGAATCTATCGGACTTGGAGTCCAATTGATTTAATGAGATATCGGGCTGAGACCCATTTGGTTTACATGATCGAGCTAGAGGCCCAGTTGGTTAAGATATCGGGCATGAGTCTCATTTGTGGTTTATAAATGTGATTTCGGGTTCGAAGACCCTAAATGAATTTGGATTTGAGAAATCAGATTTCTGGATTTATGATGGTTTTTATGGAAATTCCGAGCATGGCCCCTTTGAAAGATTTTGAAAGGTTTTGAAATGATTTTATAAAGATGTTTCCCATATACCATCATTATATGAGGATATATGGATGGTCTCCTCCAGATGTATGGGACACTAGGGAAGTCACGGCGCATTGCCTGTGAGGGGTCATTGCACGTAGCGACCAGACCGTATAGTGACTCAGAAGCAGGATTGCTATGATTGGACATCTGGGACGTTAGACATTTGGGATGTCAGAGATTGACCCGGAAAGACCCTGGATAGCACGCGTTGCTTAGACCGTGAGATATGACGTCTGAGATGCTAGACATCTGGGATGCCGAGGATGAGTATTTGGTAAACATGATTTATTGGATTTATGAAATGGTATTATGTGTTTATGGGTTTGGCCAGTGGCCCACATGAATTGGATTTACACATTTGGGAAGAGTAATCTCGGGTGGGGGGGGGGGGGATTGGGATTGGTCGTGTCAGGGTGGTATCAGAGCCAGACCCCGACCGGGAAGTGTGCCAGCAATGAGGTTGGGCCCTTAGGAGAAAACCAGGATTAAAACGGACTGAAATCGAGGGTTTTAAAGTCAGGACCTGACCGAGGAGGGTCGGACCCTGACATGGTGGTATCAGAGCAAGGTTTACAAGTAGTACTCTGATACCAGAATGGTATTAGAATGAGGTTGTGACTTTGGAATCAGAGCTTTGGTGGGCAGGTGCTATGGATGTGATGTCTCTACGAGGATTAGCCCGTCATCAACATGAAAGTTAGGGTAAGAGTAAGAGTGTTAGTAGAAAGGAATAGAGGATGGGCTGCGATTGGCCGATACGCCGCGAATTGGTGCGATGGACCCTACGAAGGGGCTGGATATGATAGCTTGTTTGAGTAATGACCATTCCTTGGTCATGTTTTGTTGATGGTCTGAGAATTCGAGTCAGCGAGTAGGGTTGGATATGACAGAGGATTGGTCGGACGATTTTGTCATGTCCAGATAGTGGTACCGCAGGTTGTGGCCGGGTGCATGATGACTCTAGTTAAGTCTAGTTGAGACTATAGAGATTGGTTGGCCTGACACTAAGTGTAATGGTAGGATACAATTCCCGAGTACCAGGATGAGATGATAATTTGGGTCCAGCCCTAGACTGATTAGTAGTGGGACCAGCTGAGCTGATTAATAGTTGGAATGGTTGGACCTGTTGGGTCGATTAGTAGCCGAACCGATTAGCAGTTGGACTAGTTGGGGAGATTAGTAGTTGATCGATTAGTAGTGTTTGGGGACCTGGTGAGTCCTGTGATGCCACGACCCATCCCAATCCCCCCGGGATTAAGGCGGGATATGCCATGCTCCCGTCTGACACGAAGTGTGAGAAAATGGATAACTCAAACTTCAGCCCGTTTGGAGCTTCTAGAGCGCGCCAGGATCGGTGGAGGAGTGTGATGTCTCGGTCACTGCTACAACCCGTATCCGTGATCAACCTGAAGGACATTAAAACCAATAAAAAATGTGAGTGGACGAAAAATCAATAGTTTGATAAAACTCATTTCATAAGAAGACATTTAAGCCTTTCACGAAAAAGCATGCGTGCATTCGAAAACCAATAATCAAACCATTTACTTTAATTAAATCATTAGGTCCTTAGTCCAAAATCATAAATCCAAGTATATGGGAACTCAGCCCAAAACCGTAAATCCAATCATGTGGGCCGCTTCCCAAAACCACCAACACTGAAATACCATTTCATAAATCCAATAAATCTGAAATCCAAATACATAATCCAGTAAATCCATAAATCACAATCCAATCAAACACCGGTATAAACCATTCCTCGGCATCCCAAATGCTTGGCGTCCCAGAAGCCTGACGTCCTAGACGTCATGTCACGGTCTAAGCTACGCGTGCTGTTCGGGGTCTCAACCCGAATCTATCTCTGACATCCCCGATGTCTGACGTCCTAGACGTCTAGCAATCCTACTCCTGAGTCACTATACGGCCCGGTCGCTCTGTACAGTGATCCCTCCCAGACAATGAGCCGTGACCACTCCAGCGTCCCAGACGACTAGAGGAGACAATCCATATATATAAGGATGGTATATGGAAAACATTTCATAAGTCCTTTTAAAACCTTTCAATTGGGCCAATGCCTGGCTTCCATAAAGCCATGGTAAATCCACAAATGGGTCTCGTACCCAAAGTATAACTTTCATAAAATGTTTCCACAAATCTAATTTCCAAATTCAAGGGACTCAGCTCGAAATTCCATCTCATAAACCAACTGGGCCTCAAGCTCGATCATGTAAGTCAACTAGGCCTCCGACCCGATGCCTCATTAAATCAAATGGACTCCAAGTCTGATAGGTCATAAATCAAATGGGTCTCAAGCCTGGTTCCATATTTTCAAATCCAAAACCATTCCTTTAAGTTATCATTCAAAACCCAAGCAAGTATAAACACAATATAAAATTGTAAACCTCGAAATACATGAAAATATGTAAATCACCAACACCACAATCATCATCATAGAAATCACATATGTAAAACATGTAAAACAGTTATGCATGAATCATAGTTTAGAAAACAAAGTCCACTCATAGACCGTCCTAACTACCGCCTCGATACGCGTACCATAAGCCTCCCCGGCTAAATCACTATCTTCGAAATTTTCGGACCTATCCAAATCACACTCGAAGGTCACTAACTAATTCAAATAGGAAAACATTGAATCTCCCAATTTTCCGAGATTTTTAAATGTATTTAAAATAAACCCTAAACTTTTGGACACCCAAAACTACCCCGAAACAATGTCCGATGGACTTGAAACCTATCCCAAAATATTCGTTACATCGAAAAGATGAAAACATGTGTTGACCATGCCTTGAAAATCGGACCCATGTGCCCTCACGCACCTCCTAAAGGCTGTGCGCGTGAAAGCCACGCGCCAGAACAGTGTCATCCTTAACCTCCAGTCGAACCCGGTTTATTGGTTTTCCAATTCAACTGACCGGCGACCTGACCTGGTTGGTTCTCCCTCGAATCTCAACCATTTTCGACACGGTTTTCTCCTACATGTTCTTCTAATCCTAACTAAGGGATCCATTGATTCAAAAACAAGAAAAATGGCCAAGATTAGTTACCTTAAACCCAAACCCGAAGCTCAGTTTCCCGGTCGTGAGTTCCCCCGTAACTAGTCACCAATATACACGAAACCAAGCCCAGCATGCTCGCCTCTAATCCTAGAACCAAACCTAAGGCATTACATCGATCCGTGCACGTCAAAAGTAGAAGTTTCGAAAATGAGAGAAAACATGCGGTTTTGGGTTTTCCAGCCTACCTCCGTTGTGGACGACCGTGAGCTCCTCCCTGTTGTCTCGTCCTTGTCTCATCGTCACACCCTCGTAGTCACACACTCACGGACTCCCTCAGTTGGCCAGTGACAGATGAAGAAAATGGCGTGAGGGTTGTGGGGTTTGTATGGCAATAGTGGTGCACGGGTGTGAAGCAAGCAAAAGATGAAGATGGAACTAATGATGATGAAGGGTGAGGATGAGAGATAATTCATGAAAGGAAAAGATGATGGACGGTGAGGATTGTGAGATGAGAGATGAGTGAAATAATATATATATATATATAAGCCAACCAATGGGACAAGATCCCCCTTTTAACGAAAGTGACCAATGGGATGAGTGTCACTTTTCACTCATCCAAGGGCCCACACTAATTAATCAGCCAATTAGGTTTAATTATTATTTAATTCGAATCCCGAGACGTTAATTAACCTGATTTCGATCCCGTGACCATAACTTCTCTGTTTGATGTCCGATTTCGACATATCGTCTGTCTATGGACTCGTGACGTCCCGATCTACGTCACAATCACGGTCATCGGTCCTCGTATGTTTGACTCCCCGGGTCAAAAGTCAACATTTTACCCAATTCCAGGGGCAAAACAATCATTTAACATCATCCGTCCGAATTCTCTCAACTAACCCCCGATTAGTCATACTAAATCCATACTAAATCAATATTTAATCCCGATATTTGGGACGGCTCGTTACAACCTCTCCCCTTAACCAATTTCGTCCTCGAAAATTAAATTAATCCCATAACGTCGCACTCAACTGACACTCACAGCTCCAAGGTCACCTTCCTAGTCACCAACACAATCCTGACTCACTCTAGAGTCGTACTAAGGTACCTCATACCAAATCTCCCTCAATGTAACGTAAGATCAACGATAAGATCTCACCTCGCAAGGCACGCTCAAACCTGCGACATTTATCGGTCTTGGTGCCCACATCAGTCGACTCCCTCAGCGATCCATGCTGATGCTGGTGAGAGTCACATAGCATTCGCTTCACGTAATGCAACCTATGGTTACACTAACCACCAACTCATTTCACCTGTGCATACACAGTGCACGTCTCACTCACCTGGGAACTTGCAGTAAAGATTTCTTACCTTAAATTTCAATAGACCTTAAAATCATCTCGATAGGATCCCTTAATGATGCAATGAATATCATTCGACCAGTGTGTAACTGGACCCCATCGAATACCTGCCCAGCAGTGATAACACATCTCCGCTCTAGGGTTCCACTAGCCATCCACGGCTCTGAGCACCTGCTCATACAATCACTAAACCCATCAAAATCACTCTGATCCAGCGCACAGTATCCAATGTCCAGTCCACGCTCTCAACCAATCCAATGATATTGGAACTAAGCCGATTGCCAACACGTTCATCACATACCACTGGTACATCCTATATACCATCACCAGGCACCACTCAGGCCTGTCCAGTATCGATCCTCGTACAACGTATCCAATATGTACATCCATCAACCAACCAGTCCACTACATAGCTTGTAGCTAATCACGCTTCAATTTTGGAGTCTATCTATCTAATCCCGCATGAGACAGACCATACACTCCAATTCTGTGTCCATTCTGAGTGACATGACCCATCCCAATCCCCTTCGGGATTAGTGCAGGATGACCCTGCTCCCGTCTGACACGGAGTATCAGACAAGGGATATTTCCGACCTTTGCCCTCTCGGGCTATCAGAGTACGCTAGGATCTGGAGGAGGTATGTGATATCCTGGTCTCTGCTACAGTCCACATCCGATGTCAACCTGAAGGGCAGTCAAAACATTAAAAACTGTGAGTGGACAAAACAAGAGTTCATAAAAACATTTCCATAAGAAGACATTTGTACCCTTCACTAAAAAGCATGCATGCATTCAAAAACCATTTATCCAGAAAAACCATAGGTGGGAACTAAGCCCAAAACCAAGATTGAAAGAACCATAATGAAAACGACCATACGGGTCACTGCCCAAATCCATAAGCATACATGAGCCATTGCTCAATCCTGTGCACACCTGTGCACACCACATATCAAATCCATATATCATATATATATATATATATCATATATGCATATAAGTCACACAACCAATACTGTCACGTTATCCAAAGCTACGCGCGTGCTACCCGGGTCTCAATCTGAGTCTTCTCAAAGTCAAGGTCAATGTCCGCATACCATTGATCCTACTCGAGGTATAGTAACAATAGACTTCCTGAGATTAAGGAACCCAACTGGGGGGTGACTCCACTCAGTCGGTGCTCCGTGACTACTCCGGGGTCCACCCAGGCCAACGACCCTCCCCGGAGGAGATAATAGAAGTAAAGGAAGGTATATGAACATATATATACATAACACAATATCGATGCCTGGTTCCCCTGAACCGTCATGATCCATAATATCCATAACCAAGGTAACATGCCGGTTCCCATAAACCGTCATGTACCGTAATAACATAACTAGGGTAACATGCCGGTTCCCATAAACCGTCATGTACCATAATAACATAACCGAGGTAACATGCCGGTTCCCATAAACCGTCATCAACCACGATACCATCACAAGGGTTCATGCCAGTTCCCATAAATCTTCATGAACCGGGAAATCCATTTAAGGTTCTCTGACCTTAAATCAAAATCGTAAAGTAACTTAGGTCTCGTGCCCGAACATAGGACATCAGCTGGGTATCGTTCCCGATATCTGAGGTCATATGCCCGAGACAAAGCCAAATGGGTCTCATACCAGAGTTTATCCATCTGAAATCCAATTCCAAATCATTTAGACCATTAAAGAAATACAGACCCGTATAAGCACCGTATAAGGCCGAAACCTCGAAATACGTGCCTATACGTAACCACACATCCAAATGCACTCATGGCATTACAAACAAGTATTTAAAACATATAATAAACATTTATGCATGCACCAATTTAGAAAACAAGGTCCACTCACAGACCGTCCGAGCTGCCGCCTCGATTTGCGTGCCGTAGGCTCTCCCGAGCCGATCACTGTCACTGGGACTTCCAAACCTATCCAAATTGTAATAGAAGGTTACTAACTACTTAATTAACCTCCCATTAAAGCCCCATAATTTTCCTGAACTTTTAACTATTTTTAAACCGACCTTAAACCTTCTGATGCCCCAAAACATATCGAAACGATGTCCGATTGACGCGAGACCAGTCCCAAAAGCTTCGTTACATCGAATAGAAGATTTCATATGTTGAATACTTCCCCAAATTATGGTCCACGCGGCCTCACGCGCTCCAAGAGTGCACAAATCACTATTCATCATCATCAACCTCAGAAAACCGATTTTACTGTGCTGGACCGGTGTGACCGGTTCAACGGTTTTTCCCCTTCGTTTTGGTCCAATTTCAACCCCAATAAATCCTATAATTCCTATTTTCATGTTTCCTATCTATCCCAATCATCAAAACTACCTAAAAACCGCATAAACCCATGGTTCCATTTTTGAACCATACGGTTCAAACGTCCAAAACTCTCCCATGGCTGCCCAGCCATCCCAAGCTTCCTAAAAACTTCCTAACAGGTCCCTAGCAACCTAATGGACTCATTAAAACCATTAAAAACCACCCATAACAATAAAAATGGAAAAATGGATCAAAATAGCTTAACTGGGTACCTCACGGCTTCGTGGCTCCACCGCCCACGGCGGCTCCGTCCTGGGCCAACCACCACTTCCTCCTATCTTCCCTCACTCCCTCGTCCTCCCAGTTGATCATAGGTCGAAGGTTGGATGGGTTTTGGGTGAATGGTTTAGGTGAGATCGGGTAATGGGAGGGGTGTATGTGTTTGAATGAAGAAATGGAATGGAATGCACGGTGCATGAATCAATTTGGGTGTCCATTGGATGGGTGACACTTGTCACTCATCCATGGGCATCAGAACAAATATTTGGGCCCACTAGAGTTCAAAAGTGAACTCGTCTGGTAATTCGTGCAATAGTGCACTTGAACTTCCGTGAACCGTAACTTCGCCGTCGAACGTCCGAATTCGACGTGCCGCCTGTCTATGGATTCGTATCATCCTTATCTACGTAAAGGTACTCGGCCCTCAGCCATCAGACATCCTGGTCAAAAAGTCAACTATTTGCTCTTTTTTAACCATAATTACCAAAATGTCCCTAAACTTCCGAACGTCATAACTTCCTCCTCGAACGTCGGAATTGAACGTGCCACCTGGCTATGAACTCGTGTCATCCTAAAATGCGTCACGGTCATCGGTCAAAGTCCATTTGACAGCCCGAATGAAAAGTCAACGTTTTACCCACGCTAGGGGCAAAACGGTCATTTCGCATCGTTCGTCCGATTTCGACTGACAAATCACCGATTAACCTCACTAATCGTGATTAGTCACTAATCTAATCTAGGAATTTGGGACAGGTCGTTACACTGAGTCTCCTGGTCACCCGACCAGCATCTAGTCGTCTACTCCGAATCACATCGTCCAATACGTACCAATTTGAATCACGCCCACCAAGGCGTACCCATTCATACCCAATGAGTATCCAATCTCACCCACGTTTATCGAGACGTACCAACTCCGCTCCTACCAGATACCTACTTATTCGATTACCATATCATACCAGATCGACTTCGAAAGGAAGTCAATCCCTACAACATAACCTGACCCATAACATAACCTGATCATTAAGATCACGATCCAGATCCATCACAACATCACCCGATCATCAACATCACGATCTAGATCCACCTAAGATCCAGATATGCTCACTCTCAACTAACTACCAGGTTTCAGGTCATGGGATCTTACACCCTTTTTGAATCCATCAACAATCACATGACTCCTCAACCATTTTCCACATCTAAAAAGATCAGTCAAAAGACGAGACATGTCTAGACTGTGGGTTCTCTCCAATTACCTCATATCGATCCTTGTCATCCCACCTAGGGAAAATCAAGGATAATCCAAAACAATGACATCAAGATTCATCCCTCGTGAGTGCAAGCACAATCTCACTGCACTCACCACACCATGTAACCCTACATCATCTGCCACTAAGTAGAAAATGAGAAATCTCATTCACCAACTTCAAAATTCCCAACTCCTCCTGATGACCCAAAACCAATCACGGTTCCACCAACCAATACCCCATCAACGTACTGGTGACAACAGACATTATCTGCCATGGGCAGAAACTGAGAATTCACCCTCAGTGGCTTTGGAATATCCATCACCAATGCTGAATTAAGCATTCCTCTCATCGTCTCAATCAGAACTTCTCTTGATTCCGAAGTTCCAACCATATTGGAACCAACTCACTCGGACATCAACCATGTGTCCGTACCAAGCTAACTTAGTACCCCAACTCGCCAATCCATTTATACCGTTTCATCTAATCACCACTTAGTCATCTCAATCACATCAGTTATCTCAATCACGATTGGGTTAGAATCCCAACAAATCTCATCCACTGCTGGATCCCATCTAGTCCATCTCTCACCTACTTGTCATTTCGCCACAATTCCCAAGACTCAACACTGGCTGACAAATCACCATCGTCAGATCAACACCGAACACAAGCACATCACAACTGAGTCACATACTCATCTCGTGGCTCATCGTCTCCTATCGTCATCGTAATGATTAGCACACAACATGCAAATCAGACCCAAACTAAATCTCAGCTCATACCGAGCTAGAATCCATAATCTCTGCTCAGGTTGGAGGAGTTATGCCTCCTTCAACTCACCAACCTTGGGTACAATCATCCTGACAATTTACACAAGGAAATGAATGTTCCCTAAACGTCCTCTGATTCTCAACAACCCCAACTACATCCACCCTTGATGGTAGTGCCTGCCACAATCTTGTGCAGACCCAACCACCAAACATCGCTATCAAGATTCCACATCCAAGCGTTAACACTACTACTCGGTATACCTTGATACCCTAAATATCATCTCATAATGGTACTCATGGATGGGATTCCATCATTTCACTTAGTGTCAAACCAATCAATCTCTGTAGTCTCAACTAGACTTAACCAGAGTCGTCATCTAGGTCATCCATAACCTCAGCTATAGAGAACAACACAACATCCAATCTAACCGGTCCAACGGTCTCGACTTTGAAAAGTCGGCAAAGTCAAACCACCCCCTGACTCACATTTCCAAACCATACATCACACACTAGGGTTCCGCGAACCTGGCTGCCCTGAGTTACACAATTCCCAACTCAAAATGACCTGACCATCTAATGGTCACAACTCCACACTATCGTCATATCCAATCTTGCAATTTCGTGATAGACGATCCCGACATAACCGTCCCATGGTCAAAACTCTAAAGCACCATTATATTCATCCCTCAGTAGGGTCCACACTGCTAAACCACGAAAGAACTATGGTATACATAAGCATTAAATGCCGAACCAAAAATATCCACGATTCATTCCATCTAACTCTTGTACTATTACCTAACGGCCAGGTTGATAACGGGCTGACCACGTAGAGACATCACATCCTGCACCTGCGCACACTCCAAGAGCAAACCGTGCAATGATACCAAGTTGACATGATCCATCCCAATCCCCCCGGGATTAACGCCGGATGTGTCATGCTCCCGTCTGACACAAAGTGTCAGACAAGGAATAACTCAAACCTCAGCCCGTTCGAGGCTTCTAGAGTGCGCCAGGATCGATGGAGGAGTGTGATGTCTCGGTCACTACTACAGTTCGCATCCATGATCAACTTGAAGGGCATTAAAACCAATAAAAGCTATGAGTGGACGAAAAATCAATAGTTTGATAAAAACTCATTTCATAAGAAGACATTTATGCCCTTCACGAAAAAGCATGCATGCATTCGAAAACCAATAATCAAACCATTTACTTTAATTAAATCATTATAGCCTTCGCTCAAAACCATAAATCTAAGTTTGGAACCTTAAATTACCAGAATATTCAGGAGCTGCCACGTGGCCAACAATTCCCATGATGCCGATATTACCCTTGGTAAAATTGACATCGACATGTTACGATCTCCGTATTAATTCACTATATTTACTAGCTAAATATACTAATTAATCAGATCAATGCCGATAATAAATAACTTCCTAACAAATTATTTATTCATTAATAAATAAGTGATTACACTCGGTACAATCACTTATTTAATACTTTCTCCGTCAACCAATCAGGCGCTCCGGAGATTCTCAAGGCTTCACTATAAATAGAAGACCTCATATCACCTCTAAAGGTAATAAAAAACTTCTCCAAACACTATGTCAGAATATTCTCAGAAAACTGACTTAAGCATCGGAGCGTTTACGGTTGAACCACCCCCCCGGGATTCAACCTTAACCGTTTGATTTTCGTTATTGTGTGTAGGGATCGAGAAGGAATTTCATAGAACCGGACAATTTCTACATCAACAACTGGTGCTTTCATTGAGAGCTGATTTGAGAAATACTCAAAGCGTGCTCCTTAGTTTTTCCTTGAAAAACTTCATTCTACTTTTGACACTTACCATTCCTCGCATGGTCAGAACATGCCAATCCGCACGAGCCTCGGAGGCTGCCACATCCGCTACTGCGATCGCTGCCGTGAGCGAACCGTTCCCTAAGATTTTAGAGGAACCACTTTCCCGTTCCCTACACGGCCCGCGCCATGCATCAATTCACCTACCATTCAGTTTTGGAACGTTCCCCATGGCTACTGCTACTGTGAATCCCCCACCTGCGACAGGGGCAGGCGCGATGTTTTTTCAACAAACAGACGGGCTGCTGGCGGGAGAAACATCTCTAAGAGTCCCGAATCAGCTCCCTGCCGACTTGGACCTAAGAAGGCACTTAGACGCCAAGTGAAACCCCTCAGGCCCACACCCAGGCACCAGGGAGACATGGTTCATTGCATCTGTCTGAAGGCGCGCGACGTGCGCCCCGACGTGCCGCTTATCATGAGCAAGGACCTAGGGGGTCACCTCCGTGACTTGGACTGACACAGCAGGTCGAGCAGTTGAACAACCAAGTTCGGGCCCAATTGGACCTCCTACAAAAACTCTTATGGGACATCGGGACAACCAGAACCTCCGAGAAGTGCAATGGACCTCGCGAGGCGCCAGGGGACTCCCTAAGACGCACCGAAAAAGTGCATGTTCGCTGCCAGACAATGTCCCAGGACATATTACTAAGTGACTCAAGGAAAGAAAACTGCACTCCCAGAGTAAAAGGCCAAGACCAGCCGAGGCCTCCAGCACGAGAGTGACTCGGAGGACGCTCTAGAGCACCTTCGAGCATTGAGTATCCACGCAACAGCCGGCGGCAACAAGCAGTCTCCCATGGATCACGCACCCACTCGAATGGACGAATCTGCCATGACTCTAGAAGCACGAACGATTGCAGCAAGGAGGACAAGACCTACTTACCAACACGCTAGAGTTCCATTCCCACTGCAACTCGAAGGAGTCGACGCCACTTGACCAGACGCAAAAATCCTTGTCACAAAGGTCCATTGCATGCTGAGACCGTCCGAAGGATGCTTGACCGAGGCCTCCAAGGTGTTCAGCGCGACAGAGACTTAGAGGATAATCTTTGGCGCCAGATTCAGACATCATCATCTTCACCATTCGTGAGGGACATTGAGGAAGAGCCGTTCCCGCATCGATTTTCAACTCCCAACTTCAATCAGTACAAAAGAACCTCCGACCCAGTGAAGCACGTCAATTACTATTGGGGGGCCATGGTTCCTCACAGGCACAACGACGCGCTCATGTGCAAAGTTCTCCAAGCCTGGCTGCAAGGTCAAGCGACAACATGGTTCAACCATCTCCCTCGGAGGTCAATTGCTTCATTCGAAGAGTTGGCCCTGGCCTTCGTGAAGGAGTACTCGTAACTTCGCACCAACGAAGTCAGGGATGACCACCTCTTCACCATCCAAAAGAAGTTTAACAAAACCTTGCGACAATACATTCAGAGGTATTGCGAAGAAAAATCCTGCATCGTAGGATGCATCGATCTCTTCGCGGCCATGACATTCAAGTAGGGCTTACCGCGGGAGTGCTAGCTCTCCAGAAACATCGTCATGAACAACGCCCGAAGTCTCACCAAGATATTATCTCTAGCAGAACGACATGCATGCTGGGAGGATGAGAAAAAAACCACACATGCCGCCAACCACGTTGAGGAAGATGGACATCCCAAAAAAGTTTTTACGCAGCCAAAAGATGACGCCCACCACGTGAACTCAGTCGAGAAAGCCAATAAGCGCAAAGGTAACCGGTCATCCAATACGTTTTCTATTGCAAAGCCAAACACACAATTTTTCGTACCCGTCCTCCAAATATACAATAAGATAAAGGAAAATCCGTGGTTCGAAAGACCAGCTCCCGTCAAAGGCGACCAGGAGAGGGCCGACAAGACAAAATTGTGTGTCTATCACACTTGCTATGAGCAGGACATAAGCTCCTGCCAGACCTTCGAAAGATACCTCCGGGACCTCTTAAAGGAAGTACATTGCACCAAATATGTCAGGAAAAAAAGCAACGGAACATCTCAGGAACAAAAGCCCCCAAAAACCTGCACAAAAGATGATCTGCATGGACACCATCATTGCCGAGTTCGAGTTGCAGGGAACAACCAGGAAATTGAATCAGTGACTAAGTCATCATCAAAGGCACAAATTTTGTGATTAAAATTCGGTTCAATGCCTACTTTGCTCACATAGCATCTTTCAATAAGATTCAAGATGTTTCGTTTCAACTTCTAATAAAATTTCCTTATCGCCTACACTTTTGTTTAGAAAGCACTAAGCCTTTGCCATGCGAAGCATACTAAGCCTTTGCCATGCAATGCACTCGAGTCTTCGCCATGTAAAACAGTCCAAGCCTTCTCCACTCAAAGCACTTCAAAGTCTTCGGCACGCGAAGCACTCTAAGTCTTCGCCATGTAAAGCACTCTAAGCCTTTACCACGCAAAGCACCCAAGTCTTCGCCATACGAAACACTCTAAGCCTTCGCCACAAGAAGCACTCCAAACCTTCGCCCTGCGAAGCACACCAAACCTTCACCATGCAAAGCTTTCTAAGCCTTCGCCCTGCGAAGTACTCCAAGTCTTCGCTATGCGAAGCTTACTAAGCCTTTGCCATGCAGAGCACCCGAGTCTTCGCCATGTGAAGCACTCCAAGCCTTCACCATGCGAAGCGTACTAAGTCTTTGTCATGCAAAGATAACCTAAGCCTTTGCCACACAAAGCACCCGAGTCTTCGCCACACGAAGCACTCCAAGCCTTCACCACGTGAAGCACTCCAAGATTTTGTCACGTGAAGCACTCTAAGCCTTCACTATGCGAAGCATACTAAGCCCTTGTCACACGAAGTTCACCAAAGTCTTTGCCACACAAAGCACCCGGGCCTTCGCCACGTGAAGCACACCAAGTCTTCACCATGCAGAGTACACCACGTCTTCGCCCCGTGACGCACCAAGGCAATCGCCCCACAATGCATCAAGGTAATCACTATGTGACGCAACAACATCCTTGTTCGTCAAAGCCATAATGCCTTCAGCTCGCAACCTATCAACACTTGCGCCTTGTGAAGCACCAAATACGTCCATTGGCCGAACACTCAAAGACTTCACCTCTGAAGGACTCGAAGCTCCTCTCTAAAAGGAAAAGTACAGTTTTCCCCTCAAAGAGCTAAGTCACCACCTCAAGCAACTTGACGACTAAGTTCAATGCAATTAACCAACAATGAGGTGCATTCTACTCAGGCACATTCCCAAGGATCTGTCACTCATACCCAAAAAATGGACTTGCTGGAATTGGAAAAGCTACTAAATATCGCTTTCCAACCCCACCGAAGGGAGCAACAGCCGGGTCATGTCATGAGAAATTTTAGGCAAATGTCTTAGTGCATGTGACTACAAATTCCAGTACACAACTTCGAGATTGATTCGATCGTACCAAGCTCAAATTTTACTTCTTTGAAGAGAGCTTGATGGCGCCAAAAAGGTACGGAAGTCAGCTTTTCAACGCCACCACCAACACTCAATTCGAAGCTAAAACAAAGTCAGAAGACCAAATTTACTACACAAAGGTCAAATCTGCTGAAAATCACGAAACACTCAAAAATAAAAGAATGGAAGGCTTTTATTAATGAAAATTAAATAAATTGGAAATTCACAAGTTAAATGCTCAAACATGTATTCAATACTAAGATCAAACTACAAGCCAAGAAGAATCATGAAGCTCATCATCAGGACTGGCACGACCTTAAAGTCTCTCCGTCAACCTATGAGCAAGCCTTGGATGCCCTCGATCATCCCATTGTGGACTTCTAGTGACGCATCATCCATGTCCTTCTTCAACCAATGGGGGCAACCTCCTTAGCATTGCTTACTTGGCATATTGGTTTCACAAAAGAAACTTCACCACTGCTTGACTCTACGACAGCTACAAAGCAGCTTGACTTTCAACTCCAAGGCGAAACGATGGTTTGGTGCCATGTTTCTTCACGCCACTTGGGCTTTAGCGTCTAGATGATGGAATCTCCAAGCTCTCCTCCTTCAATTTGGCGATGAAGTACGACCTCTCGAGCTTTGCAGGGGGGCATGATCTATCCTCCATTCTATGTTCTGCCTTGCTACACCCTATTTTGAGCTCAGCAAAGCCTTGAAGATCAAGTTTCTAGAAAGTCATCCGCTATCCAAAGAAACTCCTTGGAAAGCTTCAGTTACTTCATGGCACCACATGCACTTCACCTTGCGTCATAGGAAGCCTTACTTTGAAGATGAAGCACATCTCGCCTTGTAGCTGCAACACACATTGCCTTGCAGCTGGAACAAGCCTCATACTGGGTTGTGACACGTTGCACTCCAAGTGATGGGACTCATTGTCTCGTACTTGTAGCATGCCTCGCCTTGCACTCTGTTGCACCTCGCTTGATACTCTGTTGTACCTCGTCTTGCACTCTGCTAGGTTGTGACACGTCGAACTCCAAGTGATGGGACTTATCGCCTCGCACTTGCAGCATGCCTCGCCTTGCACACTGCTACATCTCGTCTTGCACTATGCTGCACCTCGTCTGGCACTCTGTTGCACCTCATCTTGCACTCTGCTGCACCTCGTCTTGCACTCTGTTGTACCTCATCTTGCACTCTACTACACCTCGTCTTGCACTCTGCTGCACCTCGTCTTGCACACTGTTGTACCTCATCTTGCACCCTGCTACACCTCGTTTTGTATTGCACCTCGCCTTATACTTTGCCGAACCTCGCCTTGCATTATGCTACACCTCCCCCGTTGAAGGCCTTGATGTTAGCTCCAACCCCCTTTGAAAATGACAAGTGCGTCGATGCGCTAAGTCCTTCCATCCACAAAGCACTACAAACATGTCAACTGTAGGAGCATCTTGATGTCAAGTCCGTCATCTCTTAAAGTCAGAAGCTCTAACAAGCCTCGGACACGCGACCAGATAGTACTCCACAAAGTGAGGTCTTCAATACTACAGCAGAAGTATGCCTTCATACATCTTGAAATGATCGTCACGAAGAGTAGAGCGCACCGCCACTTGAATCATTGCAATCAGGCATTCACAACTCTCAGAATCTGCAAAAGATCAAAAGTGAACAAAAGAAAAAAAAACATATTAAAATAATATATATATATATATATATATATTACATCAAAAGCAAAAGCAATGCTTTTGCTGGGAACGACAAAAAACCAAAAGGCATTGCCGCATGAAAAGAAAAAAAAAGTTAAAAGTTTCGCATGCACCATTAGCTTTACTATCAATGCAGCCATGAGATCCACACATCCGAAATGGACTATCCCACATCAATTGTGCCTCTAGTATTCTGACAGCAGAAAAAATCAGAGTAAAATAAAAAGCAGATGCTTGCCTCCACTTGGCCAGCCGACACCACGCAGGCCCACTTCTGCCTTTGACTCACACCTGCTCGTCCACCTCTCTCCCAAAATTAAGCAAACCAAAATAGTTAATTGGGCTCGCAAAGTCAACTCAAAGCAGGATTATAAGCCCAGAGAATTCCTTTTGGGACAAGATAGAGGTCAATCTCCAACTACATCCGGGGAAAAAGGAGACCTACTCCCACATAAAAATATTAAGGCGTATTTTACTGGAACCACAAGGAAAATAAATCTCTTAGGATTCCTCGAATTCCAAAGCGATGTGGAGGCATTTGTGGAACCATAAATTATTAGAATATTCAGGAGCTGCCACATATCCAACAATTCCCATGATGCCGATATTACCCTTGGTAAAATTGACATCGACATGTTACGATCTCCGCATTAATTCAAGATATTTACCAGCTAAACATATTAATTAATCAGATCAATGCTGATAATAAATAACTTTCCAGCGAATTATTTATTCATTAATAAATAATTGATTACAATCGGTATAATCACTTATTTAATACTTTCTCCGTCAACCAATCAGACGCTCCGGAGACTCTCAAGGCTTCACTATAAATAGATGACCTCATTTCACCTCTAAAGGTAATAAAAAAACTTCTGCAAACATTCTGTCAGATTATTTTCTCTTAGAAAACTGACTTAAGCATCAGAGCGTTTAAGGTTGAACCACCCCCTGGGATTCAACCTTAATCACGTTTGATTTTTCGTTATTTTGTGTAGCGATTGAGAAGGAATTTTATAGAACCGAACGATTTCTGCATTAATACTAAGTATGTGGGAACTCAGCCCAAAACCGTAAATCCAATCATGTGTGCCGCTGCCCAAAACCACAAACACTGAAATACCATTTCATAACTCCAATAAATCTGAAATCCAAATATATAATCCAGTAAATCCATAAATCACAATCCAATCAAACACTGTTATATACCATTCATCGGCATCCTAGATGCCTGTCATCCTAGACGCCTGACGTCCCAGACGTCATGTCACCGTCCAAGCTACGCGTGCTGCCCGGGGTCTCAACCCGAGTCAACTCGGGGTCCAAGCTACGCGTCCCAAACATCTAGCAATCCAGCTCCTGAGTCACTATACTGTCCGGTCCCTCCGCGCAGTGACCCCTCGCAGTCAATGCGCTGTGACCACTCCAGCGTTCCAGATGACTCCAGCGTCCCAAACAACTGGAGGAGACAATCCTTAGATAAGGATGGTATATGGAAAACATTTCATAAATACTTTTTAAACCTTTCAATTGGGCTTATGCCCGGCTTCCATAAAACCATAGTAGATCAACAAATGGGTCTCATACCCGAAGTATAATTTTCATAAAACGTTTCCACAAATCCAATTTCCAAATTTAAGGGACTCAGCCCGAAATTCCATCTCATAAACCAACTGGGCCTCAAGCCCGATCATGTAAGTCAATTGGACCTCCAGCCCGATTCCTCATTAAATCAAATGGATTCCAAGTCCGATAGTTCGTAAATCAAATGGGTCTCAATCCCGGTTCCATATTTACAAATCCAAAACCATTCCATTAAGTCATCATTGAAAACCCAAGCACGTATAAACACAATATAAAATTATAAACCTCGAAATACGTGTAAATACCTCGAAATAAGTGCAAATATGTAAATCACTAATACCACAATAATCATCATAGAAATCATATATGTAAAATATATAAAACAGTTATGCATGCATCATAATTTAGAAAAAAAAAGTCCACTCACACACCGTCCTAGCTACCGCCTCGATACGCGTGCCATAAGAATCCCTAGCTAAATCACCCTTTTTGGAACTTCCAGACCTGTCCAAATCACACTCGAAGGTCACTAACTACTTCAAATAGGCTAACATTGAATCCCCCAATTTTCTGGGTTTTTTAAACGTATTTAATATAAACCCTAAACTTTCGGACACCCAAAACTACCTAGAAACAGTGTCCGATCGACTCGAAACCTGTCCCAAAATATTCGTTACATCGAAAGGATGAAATCATGTGTTGACCATGCCTCAAAAATTGGGCCCACGTGCCCTCACGCGCCAACCAAAGTCGTTGCGCATGAAAGCCACGTGCTGGAACAGTGTCATCCCTAACCTCCAGTCGTACCCAGTTTACTGGTTCTCTAATTCAACCGAACCGGCGACCTGACCCGGCTGGTTCTCCCTCGAATCTCAACCATTTTCGACACTGTTTTCTCCTACATGTTCTTCTAATCCTAACTAAGGGTCCATTTATTCAAAAATAAGAAAAATGGCCAAGATTAGTTACCTTAAACCCAAACCCGAAGCTCAGTTTCCCGGCCGTGAGTTCCCCCGTTTCTAGGCACCAATATACACGAAACCAAGCCCAACATGCTCGTCTCTGATCCTAGAACTAAACCTAAGGCATTACATCGATCCATACACGTCAAAAGTAGAAGTTTCGAAAATGAGAGAAAATAGGTGGTTTCGGGTTTTCCAGCCTACCTCCGTCATGGACGACGATGAGCTCCTCCCTGTCGTCTCGTCCTTGTCTCATCTTCACACCCTCGCAGTCACACACTCACGAGCTCCCTCAGTTGGCCAGTGACAGATGAAGCTAATGGCGTGAGGGTTGTGGGGTTTGTATGGAAATGGTGGTGGATGGGTTCGAAGCAAGCAAAAGATGAAAATGGAACTAATGATGATGAAGGGTGAGGATGAGAGATAATTGATGATAGGAAAAGATTATGGACGGTAAGGATTGTGAGATGAGAGATGAGTGAGATAATATATATATATAGATATATATATATATATATATATAAACAAACTAATGGGACAAGATCCCTTTTTTAAGGAAAGTGACCAATGGGATGAGTGACACTTGTCACTCATCCAAGGGCCCCACACTAATTAACCAGCCAATCAGATTTAATTATTATTTAATTCGAATCCCGAGACGTTAATTAACCTAATTTTAACATGATGCCTGTTTACGGACTCGTGACGGCCCAATCTAGATCACGGTCATCGATCCTCGTATGGTTAACTCGTCAGGTCCAAAGTCAAAATTTTACCCAATTCTAGGGGAAAAAAGGTCATTTTACATCATTCGTCCGAATTCTTAATCGCGATATTCAGGACGGGTCGTTACGTGTGAACCTAGTGGAGTTAGTTGAGGTTGGTGAGAATTGGGTGACATTGAGGGGCGTTCCCTATTCTCTATTTCGTATATGGGTTATCAGAGTGGTTGTACCCAGAGTTGTGGGGTACGAGGGAAGCAAGTTCCTTCAACCCAAGTATAGAGTATGAGTTTTAGCTCGGTATGAGCAAAGATTCAGGTTTGGGGTAATGCGAGCACTAGATAGGAGATGATGAGCCACGAGTTGAGGATGTGACTCCGTTGTGATGTACTCGTGTTCAAGGTGGACTGAACGAGGACACCCGATAAAGTCGGTGTTAGGACCCGACCCTCCTCGGTCAGGACCCGACTCATCTAGCACCATATTGTCCGCTTTGGGCCTCGGCCTCACGGTTTTGTTTTCGGGAGCTCATTGTGCAACTTCCCAGGGGGTCACCCATCATGGAATTGCACCAGCCTCAACTCGCTTAACTTTGGGGTTCCAATCCCCCCCAAAGCCACTTGAGCTCCCAAAAGGCCTAGTTCTAGATAGGTGTGTGCCTACACCTTTAAGGCACACCGCCATTCCCTTCCCAGACCATTCCCCCTCGCAGGAATGTGGGATCGTTCATCGTTCCCTCCAGGACACGGGTCTTACAATCCACCCCCCTTAAGGCCCAGCGTCCTCGCTGGTACACTTCCCAGTCGGGGTCTAGCTCTAATACCAAATTGTCAGGACCCGACCCTCCTCGGTCAGAACCCGACTCATCTAGCACCATATTGTCCGCTTTGGGCCTCGCCCTCACGGTTTTGTTTTCGGGAGCTCATTGTGCAACTTCCTAGGGGGTCACCCATCATGGAATTGCACCAGCCTCAACTCGCTTAACTTTGGGATTCCAATCCCCCCCCCCCCCCCCCCCCCCCCAAAGCCACTTGAGCTCCCAAAAGGACTAGTACTAGATAGGTGTGTGCCTACACCTTTAAGGCACACCAGCATTCCCTTCCTAGGCCATTCCCCCTCGCAGGAATGTGGGGTCGTTCACCATTCCCTCCAGAACACGGGTCTTACAATCGGAACGTTTCCTTTTCGTGTATGCTTTGTCATGGTGATTTTATTAGTGTAGCGCAGCAGAAGCCGGGTGGACCCAGGCTTGGTTTTTGGTCATTAATCAAGGGAGATTGGTAAGTTGAGGGAGTGCTAAGAAATTATTTGAAGTTGGAAAAAGCTAAAGAGAAATCAATGGAAGTGGTTAGTTGGGAGAAAAGGATTAAGAATCACAATAATTACCAGAGGACACTCTTAGTCGGAGGAGGTGACTTCTCTTTTCCCGTTTGGTTGGCCAGAGCGTCGGGCTTGGCTGTCTATAGGATTGTGAGACTTGAGATGCCACAACGGGATCTTGGATAGAGACGAACTGGATGGAACCCAGTAATGGTTGAGATGTGTTGGGACTCTTCCCAACAGTGATGGAAGGGATAGATGTAATAGAGATGACTAAGTGGTGATTGGACGAAACGGTATAAATGGACGACATGAGTACTGTCATGGGGATTTGTGGTCGGTGTACCAGATATGGTGGTATGCAGCGATTTGGCTTCAGATCACAACATGAGCTTGCTGTGATTCTTCAGTCGAGCGGTACATCAGGTAACGTTGGATTACATCCTTTTGGATGTGCATAAACGGTCTTGAATACATGCAAGTTGGGTATTGGATTGTTTACGGGACACATAGGTGGATGTTATCCGAGTGAGTTGGGGACTGGGAAGTCCAATGGTTGGAAAAGATGGATATGATTCCAACATGGTTGGAACTTCGAAATCAGGAGAAGTTGTGAATGTGATGCTAAATTGGGGATAAGTGGTGAGCGTGGTAAGTGTAGCGAGGATTGTGTTACGCTCACGTAGGATGAATTTTGATGTCATCATCTTGGATCATCCTTGAATTTCCCTATGGAGGTGCCAGGGTTAATTTGACATAGGGAATTATGATAAGGAGTGACTATAACTGATCGATATAAGGTAATTGATGAGAACCCACAATCTAGATGGGTTCCCTATTTAATTGAGCTGTTCAGTTGTGGAAAAGGTGTTGAGGAGTGAGGTGACGACAGAGGAGAATTGTAGGGAAAAATTGCCTTGCTGATTATGCTAAGCTAGGAGTAGAGGAGAATTGTATTGTAAGAAGAAATTATTATCCAACCTCTGTCTTGGGTAGGTGTTGGATATGTGAGGGGAGTATATGACCTGTCTTGGTCATGTGGAGGAGCACGGGTTGGATATGTGTGTTGGTGGGATTGTCTTCCTTTCAAAGACGATCAGTATGTGATGGTATTTTTGAATGATTTGGCAAGTGAGACGATACCTAGGGTAGAAATCAGGAAAATATGAATAGCCGAGAAATGAGTAGGAGGTTTGCAGATTTCTGAACCTATTGAATACCCATTGAGCATGAATGGGTACGTCGTGGTGGACGTGATTTAGAGTTGATCCACCTTGGATGACGTGTTTGGGTCTGGAGTGGTAATATTTCTGGTACGGGATTGGACAGATGGGCTCCAGAATTGAACCGTGATTGGTAGATTAGCCATGTAGCGGATGACCTCGGTACGAGAGTGGGCGATCGATTGGAGTAGGCTCCAGTCATGTTGTGGACGGTTTAGGTACGAGGATGTTGTGTGTGCTAGGGGCATGCATAGTGGTGTTTTGGTGAGGACGTGGACTGGACATTGGATACTGTGTGCTCGTCCAGAGTGGTCTCGTAGGGTTCAGTGATTGTAGGAGCAGAGAATCAGAGCCGGGGATGGCCAGTGGAACCCTAGAGAGGAGATGCGTTATCACTGCTGGACATGTATTCGATAGGGTCCATTTACACACAGGTTGAGTGAGTTGGTGGTTAGTGTAACCACAAGTGGGATGAGATGTTAGGTTGCTTTGCATGAAGCAACTGCTCGGTGACTCTAGTGGAGTCAGCGTGGATTGCTGAGGGAGTTGACTGATGTAAGTACCGAGATCGATAATTGTCGCCATCTTGAGCTTGGCTCAGTTAGGTGAGATTCGTGTCATTGTGACGACAGAATCTTACGCTACATTGAGGGAGTTGGTACGAGGTACCCATAGTATGACTCCAGTGTGGTTCGAGGTTGGTGTCATAACCCGAGTAGTGGATTGTCAAGGGGCGTCAGTGATTGAATACCAGTTGGAGATAACGGTTGGAGCTTTGATACCAAGGCGGTATTGTCAAGCAGTGACAGTTTTAGGAGGTGTCCGTATCATAACAGTATTTTCAGGTGGCAAACATTAAATGTGAAACCCAGGTGGGAGGCAGGTTGGATTTCCACGAGTTGGTGGTGGAAATGAGAACCTTTGGGATTGAGTTGGAGATGTGTTAACCCTCAGTGAGAGTATGTATTTCAGTATGACAACCCAAAGTTGGAAAATGTCAAAATGGTAAACCGAAAAGACAAGGAGGGCCAGTCTGAGTTACAGAATATCGTTTGAGTCAACGTTTGTCAGATGATATTAGCTTAGAAGGTGTGGTCAATTTGTGGACTCCTACTTAGGACATGGATTTCCGCGGTTTGGATGTAAACTTGAGGTAGTTGGAATTTCGAGGATGAAATTATTTAAAAGGGGAAGCTTGTAACGACCCGTCCCAAAATTTTGGGATCAGTTTAGTGAGTAATTGCGGATTAGCGTGACTAATCGGGGATTAGTCGTGAGATTTCGGAGGGACGATATAAAATGACGATTTTACCCCTGAGAATGGGTGAAATATTGACTTTTGAACCGGGTGGTCCAATGGACTTTGGCCGATGATCATGACGTAGATCGAGACGTCACGAGTCCGTAGATAGGTGGCACGTCAAAATTAGACGTTTGATGTGAAAGTTACAGGTCTAGGAAGTTTTACAGCACTATTCATGTAAACCGAGGAAATTACCACGTGGACCGTTTTGATTGGGGAAAAATATCTGGGAGAACTCACCAGATGAGTGACAAGTGTCACCCATCTGATAGGCCCGAAACCCAATTAATTGGGGTTATCCTTACCTTCGTGAGTCATCATCTTCATTTGTTCATTCAACCCCGCAAAACCTCTCGAATCCGTAAACACCCAACCCTTAAAAACACCTTCAATCCTCTTCCATTGCCGATGGCGTGTGAATGAAAAGAGAGAGTGAAAGAGACGATCATAGTAGTGCTAACGGGACGGACCGTCATGGACGGTGGCCAGAAAACCCGAATACGGTCAGTTTATGTTCAAAAATTTGAATATTGGTTTTGGTGTTTGTTGATCGGTTTTAATGATTGGAACTGGTTCTTGGTGGTCATAAGAGTTGATTGGGATCGAAATTGAGGATGGAGGAGGCCGGAGTCGACGGCGGAGCACAGTTGCAAGTTCCAATGCCTGTTCATGATTTCAAGGGTAAGATCTACGCTCGATTTCCCAATTTTAAGATCATAGAGATGTTGTTGGGGGTTAAATGATCACATAGGAACAAATTAGGCTGAATTTGGATTAAAATCGAAGGAGAACTAGCCTGGTCAGGTCGCTGGTCTGTGCGACTCGGTTACAGGCAATCGGGTTGACCTGGCTAGAGGTCGGGGATGATGATGACGTAGTGGGTGATGTCATCATCTGACAGCTGTCAGAGGTAGACCTATGAGATGTTGACACGTGTCACATTATCTGACGTGGCCCAATCATGGGTTGCCATGTGTCACTAACATGTCAGTGACATGGATCAATGGTAGACTGACACGTGGCACTGTCAAACTTGTCAGGTGACGTCAGCGTTGACTTTGATAACGTCAGCAGTGTTGACATTGACCAGTGTTGACCATGAGTTGACCATGCGCATGGGGGCGCGTGAGCTCGAATTTCGAGGTGAGACTAATGTCATTTGAAAGGTTTCGACGATCCGAATCTGAATCCAAGGGTGCGTGACCATGATTATGATTGTGGTATTTATGATTTACGTATTTGCACGTATTTCAAGGTTTATGGTTTTATACTGAGTTTATACGTGGTCATACGAGTTGATTGGGATCGAAATTGAGGATAGAGGAGGCCGGAGTCGAAGGCGGAGCACAGTTTCAAGTTCCAATGACTGTTCATGATTTCAAGGGTAAGATCTACGCTCGATTTCCCAATTTTAAGATCATAGAGATGTTGTTGGGGGTTAAATGATCACATAGGAACAAATTAGGCTGAATTTGGATTACAATCGAAGGAGAACTAGCCTGGTCAGGTCGCGGGTCTGTGCGACTCGGTTATAGGCAATCGGGTTGACCTGGCTAGAGGTTAGGGATGATGATGACGTAGTGGGTGATGTCATCATCTGACAGCTGTCAGAGGTAGACCTATGAGATGTTGACACGTGTCACATTATCTGACATGGCCCAATCATGGACTGCCATGTGTCACTAACATGTCAGTGACATGGACCAATGGTATACTGACACGTGGCACTGTCAAACTTGTCAGGTGACGTCATCGTTGACTTTGCTAACGTCAGCAGTGTTGACTTTGACCAGTGTTGACCATGAGTTGACCATGCGCATGGGCGCGTGTGAGCTTGAATTTTGAGGTGAGACTGTCATTTGAAAGGTTTCGACGATCCGAATCTGAATCCAAGGGTGCGTGACCATGATTATGATTGTGGTATTTATGATTTACGTATTTGCACGTATTTCGAGGTTTATGGTTTTATACTGAGTTTATACGTGCATGGGTTTTTGATGATGGTTTAATAGAATGGTTTTGGGTTTGAAAATATGGAATCGGGTATGAGACCCATTTGATTTGGAAACTATCGAACTTGGAGTCCATTTGATTTAATGAGATATCGGGCTGAGACCCATTTGGTTTACATGACCAAGCTAGAGGCCCAGTTGGTTATGATATCGGGAATGAGTCCCATTTGTGGTTTATAAATGTGATTTCAGGTTCAGAGACTCTAAATGAATTTGGATTTGAGAAATCGGATTTCTGGATATATGGTGGTTTTTATAGAAATTCCGGGTATGACCCCTTTGAAAGATTTTGAAAGGTTTTGAAATGATTTTATAAAGATGTTTCCCATATACCATCCTTATATGAGGATATATGGATGGTCTCCTCTAGATCACGACGCATTGCTTACGAGGGGTCATTGCACGGAACGACCGGACCGTATAGTGAATCCGGAGCAGGATTACTATGATTGGACGTCTGGTACGTCAGACATTTGAGATGTCATAGATTGACCCGGAAAGACCCTAGATAGCACGCGTTGCTTAGACCGTGAGATATGACGTCTGGGATATCAAGCGTCTGGGACGCTAGACATCTGGGATGTCGAGGATGAGTATTTGGTAAACATGATTTATTGGATTTATGAAATGGTATTCTGTGTTTATGGGTTTGGCCAGTGGCCCACATGATTTGGATTTACGGCTTTGGACTGAGTTCCCATACTTGGTAATTTTACGGTTTGGACTAAGGCCCTAATGATTTTAGGAAAGAAATGGTTTTAGTTTTCTAAACGGTTTTTATGATATTTGAATTAATTGGTTTTTCGTATGCATGCAGGGTTTTTAAGTGAAGGGCATAAATTTTTTCTTTTGGTAAATGAGTTTTTTTTATTAAATTATTTGTTTTCGTCCACTTATAGCTTTTATGATTTTTAATGCCCTTCAGGTTGATCGTGGTGTGGGCTGTAGCGATGACCGAAACATCACACACTGCCACTAATCCTGGCGTGCTCTGGAAGCCTGTTGGGTTGTTTGTTCAGGTTATCCCTTGTCTGGCCTTCGCGTTACACGGGGGTTAGACGGGTGTTTAGCCTTCGTGTCGCACGTGGGTTAGATAGGAGCATGGCACATCCCGCGTAATCCCGAGGGGGGGGGATTGGGATGGGTCGTGTCATGAAAAGTTGCCATGTGTCAGCCTCTTATTGGCCACGTGTCCTGACAACCTGACAGATGATGATGTCTCCCTACTGACGTCATCATCTTCAACTTCTCGACGAGTCAACTCGGTTCCTCTATAATGGGTAGCCCAGACTTGCGACCCGACCCTATTCCAAATCCTTCATTTCTAACCCATTTTCAAACCCATTTAGTCCTACATGATCGTCTGGGTTCCTAGATGAGTTCTATGCGTTCAAAATCACGAAAAACAAGCTAGAATTTTACCTTCCAATGATGAATAGTAAGGATGAACTTTCAACTTCAGTTCCCGTCGATCCTGGCCTTCCCAGTCCTCGAAACCGACCTCCCTGAGTTCGTACTATCCCTAGGAACCTTTCCTAATCATTAAAATGCTTTAAAAAAAACCCTTAGAAATCAAAATAGCATTTTGGGTCCAAAAATGGGTTTTTGGGTTACCTTGCCCATGTGCCCTCCGCCTTGCTCAGCCGTCTCCGTAGTTTTTCCATGTCCCTTATCTCTCACTTCCTTAGTGAAACACACAGAAGATGATGGTATAATGGTTGGGTTGGGTGGTGAGTGTTGTGTGCTTGTTTTGGGTGGGTTTCGGGTTACACAGATGAAATGAAGAAGACAAAGGGTGAAAGTAATACATTGAACCCAAAAACATGGGGTCTTGGGCCAATCAGATGAGTGACACTTGTCACTCATCAGTTAGTCCATCTTGGATATCTGAACCAATCAAATCCTGCAAACTGTACCAATTCCCGAAAAACATAAATAGTTCTAATTTGTTTTCGTGACCCATAACTTTTTCGTCGAACATCCAATTTTTACGTGCCGCTTGTCTACGGACTCATGACGTCCCGATCTACCTAACAGACATTGGTCAAAGTCTAAAAAGTTTTCCATGTCAAAAGTCAAAGTTTTCTTCCTTTTCCAGGGACAAAATGGTTATTTTATATTAAATTTCTGAAATTACAAATTAATCGAGGTCCGGGGCGTTACATTACGTCCACATTTTATATCATTTTGGCTTAGGCTAGGAAAAAGGATTTCAATTTGGATTTCGAATTTAGATTACGGTTTTCACCGTGTTTACCATCTACTGATATTATGGTATTTCTCTGACCGCATGACTTTGAGGCATTTTCAGTCATGCATGTTTGTTTTCGATATAAGAATTTAATGTATTTTCGATCATGTATTTTTTGAGGTATTTTTGAGACATGACTTTGACGTATTTTCAGTCATGTGCTTGTTGGACTTATCTACGTGTGTAGTACATGATTTTAGTCCCAAATCTTTGAGGTATTTTTGGATATGTGGAGTAGGTCCCTAGGTTAGACTTCTCAATTTCTAGTCATGGCTTTGAGGTATTTTTTACTGTGGTTAAGAGGGTATATCCCTGAGTTGGAATGCCCTAGATATTGAACTACGACAAGATGACGTTTACAATCGGGATAGAAAACTATGGCTTAGGATGATGGCTATGGTCAGGTATCAAGGTACATCTTAGGATGAAGGCTTCAACCAATTATTGATAGTGCGGGCACATATAACAGCAGTGTGAATTGCACCATAGTAAATCAAGTGATTTCTGAGAAGTTGTATTTACTTATATATGCGGATCTTATGGCATGTAAGGTTGATAACATTGTGGGATTATTTGTGACTAGTATTATTATTTTATTTACGAGACCACGCTTCTACCTTTTTTTATATTATAATTTCCACTCACAATTGTTTTTGTTTTGTGCTCCTATGTCGTAGCGAGACAAAGTGACAAGACTAAGGGGAGGCATTATCTTTTGATGTGTTGCTACTACGTAGAATTTTTTTTCTTTTGTATACTTAATTTCAAGACCTAGTTAGTTTGGTGAACCATTTGGACTTGTTTATATTCTTTTATTATGTTGGTTGGATGTCATCTGGATTGTTTGGATTATTGGTTAGTAGTTGAATCCTTCGTCTAATAGGCATAAGATGGTTTGACATGGTTACATGGGAGATTCTACCAAATTTTAGGTAGAATTATCATAAGAGTTTTGTTTGGTGTATTAAGGGTATTTTTGTAAATTTTAGTATTTTTTTCGCAGTTCAGGTTTTGTCAGACGGGAGCATGACTTTTTACGAATTTTGAAAAAAAATTTGATAGCAGTCATGTCAACTTGGTATTAGAGCTCTGGGTAAACTTTTTGTAGATCGGGCACATGGTGTGCATTCTTAACACTTCCATGATGCCTCCTTGACATCGACCTCACTCACGGACTGATGTTCTAATGAAAAACGAGAAATGTGGATGTGCACAAGATCCAGGGTTGATTCTGATTTGCATTGAACTTTTAAACTTTTGGGTCGAGTAGTGAACATAGTCCTTCAGAGTAGGGGTTCTTTAGATGTATCTGATGTTGCGTGGACCTAGAGATTTGGTATTTCACATGGTTGGCGCGTAGAGGGTTATCTCTTACCAGAAAGGACATTGGTTTCCGATTTCCCTCTATGGATGAGAGTAACGTGAAATTATTTTCCTTTCCTGACTAGCCTCGAGGATAGGAAAAGATAGATGTTGAATTAAGGGAAGATTAGAGTCTTCAAGAGGCTAGTTGCGAGGCTTGGGGATCAGAGGTAAGCCTAGTTTCGATTTTCATTGTTAGGCTAGTGCTAATTTCGAGGATAAAAATTCCTTAAAGGGTGAGTTACAAAGACGTGGATTAGTGAATTTTAGTATTTATTTCATAAACATGACGATTTTACCTTCCGAGTTCAAAAAACAATTTTAGTTTGGGAAAAATCTGGAAGTTTTTCTTAGAATATTGCGTAGGTCTCAAACTCACGAATTTGTAGACATGTGGCACGTGCAAATCGGGTTTCGTTTGAGTTAGTTTTGGGTCTAGAAGTTTTAGAGGCAATTTGGAGAGCTATCGAGGTGTGAAAATCTGCCAAAAATGGCTGATTCTAGCAGAATTTCGGCGAATCAGGGAGGAAGACAACCACAACGTGTAGGGGAAGAGCCACTTCCACTCCCACCTATGTGTGGCAGTGCGTGAGCACTTCTCTAGGCTCATACGACTTGCTTGTCATGTTTTCGACGTTTTGGATCTTCTGGCGCATGTTTTTGATCCATCGGAGTTCGTTTAAAGGTTTTTTTTTTTTGCATAGTTTAAATCACCATGTTTTTAGGGCGCGTGAGTACTCCTCGAGTTTAGGGGTTGGATAATATATTTATAAATTACATTTAGTAATGCCAAGTGACGTTTTTCATTGGCGTGGTGGCTTTGAAGATTACGAAGGTTCGAGTAGCTAGGAATCGACCTCGCATGGACCTTGAGGTAAGTGGACTTTGTTCTTTTCAATCGTAATGATCATTAGGTTCTAAGTATTTTATTATGGATTACGAATTCCGGGAATTAGATGGGATGATTTTAAATTATTTATTATTCTCAAGGGTTTCGGGAATTATGGATAATTGTTTTATGCGATTACTTTGTTATCAATTATAGATTTGGATAACAATTTTTGGAAACGACTTTGAATTATGTGAATTGGGTTTAAGTCGATATTCAATGTTTTGAGCTACAACTTGGTTTTATGGGTTTTGGATTTATGGTTGACTACGGATATTGAAAATGATTTTGGATATGGTTTTGGGACTTCTTTTGGTTACATGTTTGGGCTATGGCACAAGTTTATGAGAGATGAAGATATTTTCTATCATGTGCTTACTCAGGTACTCTGACACATGATGTTGAGGTATTTTTCTTCATGTGCTTGTTGAGGCACTCCAACAAATGGAAAAAAGGTATATTTTATATCATGTGCTTGTTGAGGTACTTTGACGCATGATGTTGAGATATTTTTTGTCATATGCTCATTGAGGCACTCCAAGACATGTATATTGTGGTTTTTGTCCACCATGAGTTCCCGAGGATTACGGCTTTGACGAGGGATTTACAGTTTCAACCCGGTTTTGATAGTTTTGTGATTAGGCCATGAATTTTGGTTTTATTTGGATTTTGGGCTTTAGGCCTAGGTTTTATATATTTTTGGCTTAAGCTAGGAAAAAGGGATTTCAAATTGAATTTAAGATTTACATTACTGTTTTCACTATGTTTATCATCCTCGATTATTATGGCATTTCTCCGACTGCATGACTTTGAGGTATTTTCAGTCATGCATGTTTGTTTTGATACATGGCTTTGAGGTATTTTCGATCATGTATTCGTTGAGATACTTTTGACGCATGACTTTTGAGGTGCTGGTCATGTGCTCGTTGAGTTTATCCACGCACATTGTGAATGATTTTCACCACATATCTTTTGAGGTATATCAGGTTTTTTATAGCGTTGGCTTGTTTACAATTGGTCTCAAATTCGAACTCCGATGACATTTTGTATGAAAAAATTCCAAAATTCTCGATGACATATTGTATGGAAAATTTCCGAAATTCCTCACTCCCCTGTAATTAAAAAAAAAAAAAAAAAGCTACCATCAGAGATGAAGCGCAACTCAATACTTTGGCGATTAGTCCAACTCAATTTATTTTGTCTTTTAAAAATGAGTTCAGTCCAAAATTAACCGAACAATCAGCACATGATTATGAATTTTTTTGTTAGAAAAAATGTTTTGTTGAAAACGTTGTAAGATGGTACGAAAATACGCACTTGATCTATCATGAATCCATAATTATAAATTTAAGAGGTGATATTGGAAAAGTAAAAACATAGATTTTTTTGGATACAAAGTAAAAACACAGGTTTCCTTCTGTTTTTTTTTTCTTCATGTTTTTAATGATAAAAAAAATAGAATAAAATTGAAAACCGTTAAGAAAATACTTAACCGTTACTAAACTATGTAATCAGAATAAAAAAAATTGATTGTATAATAATGGTTTTACTAAAAAAGAACAAAAAAATATTTTATGTAGAATTTCAATGACGAAAAAAAAAAAGAAAACAAATTTAGTATTTAATTTTTGTAATAAAATAAAGAAAAAGAAGAAAGTTTCAGCATTGGTTATGCATAGGAAGCCAAGTGTCAGTCTGTGACAGCATGTTTAGAAGCAATGAATGGCATTGCCACATAAGTTCCCGGCAACAATGGTCGATTGTCCATCTCCTCTGGCTGTCTTCCTTCTCCATTTCATATAACACATATATCCCAACATTCTCTCCCCCTCTTCTCTTAGCATCAGCCATTGAGAGGGAGGAACTGAAGGGAAACTATTTCCTTCTCCTCATTTCACCTCTCGCACCTGGTAATCGAATCCACCATTCTTCCCCCCTCTTAAATTTAGGACATCATTAATTTTATCTTCTCAATTATATTATCAGATCGTGAATCAAATCCAGCAGTATAACATGTTGTATGAAGATGATTGATTTGCTTATGCACAAATGCACAATTACACATTGTGAATTGATTGTGTACGTACGTACGTGGTTGTAGAAAATATTCAACTTGTTTTACGAGGTGGGCTATCTGTTTTCGGAATAGGATCTGATCTCCAACCTGAAAAGAACTGATAATCTTTTGTAATTCTTTAACAGATGCTAAGATAAAGATCGAGCAAATATAATTAGTTGCGCGAGGATGGCTAGCTTTAGATTCTGGAATGACTGTGTTGAGCCCCAAGACCTGGAAGAAATGTGGAGCAGTCCTTTCGTGAATGCAGAATGGTTAGAGGCTGGAGAGACCAAAGGGCAGAAAGTTCATCTCTCCCGCGACCCAGATGGGCAGCCTTATTTGACACAGACTGAGATGAAGGTCCCATATCTAAGCCCTAACATGCACCTCCTTTCATAGCACCATTTCACTTTTAGTGTCCTCTCATTTATTACCTTTACATGATAAATGTTCTTCAGGCCGTGGCTGAGATCACCATCCGCAGGCATTTTGGTTCTCATATGGATCCTGTATGTTTTCATGACAAAAACAATAATATTATGTTAGTCTTTTCTGAATAACATGAATCATTTATGATTGTTCCTTAATTTTGTCTCGGATATGCATGCAGGATATGATTCGTGCCATTGCTGAGCTTGAAAGCGATAGACAGCCCCTGTCTGAGCGCTATGATAAAAAAACCAAGTCCACCTCGCTAGGCATCATGCAAATTTTTCCAAAAACTGCTGACTGGCTATCTGGGTACAAAATTTTAAGATCATAAGACACCATAGACATTGCTATTTTTTCGTGCTTTTTTTTCTTTTTAAAAAATTTTCGGTGCAATGAAGCTGAGAATGCATGTTGGTTGCAGTGAGATGGGATACCAGGCATATCCAGTGCAAGGGAATCCAGAACTTCTTTTCAAGCCTTTCGTAAATGTATATCTTGGCGCTGCTTATCTTAAATGGTTATCACACTTTGATAACAAGTAAGTTACAAAATATGGCTTTATCGGTGAGTGATCATTCATTTTGGACCATCTGATATTGATGGCTCAGAAATTTGCTCTTGTAGAGAAAGAAGTGAAGAATTTATAGTCAGGGCATACAAAGGTGGTACCAAGAAGGCAACTCACAAATCAACTTTGCCTCATTGGCAACGATATCTTTCGGTCAAAGAAAGTCTTCCATCAAGGTTGCTGCTGTCTTGTCTGAATCACTTTAATCTCGATTTTTCTTTTAAGTGTTTACATAAGCAGTAGCTTAAAAGCAATGTAGGAATTTTTGTGATAACAATGATGTTTGTGCAGAAAAATATTTGAAGGCGGTCCAACTCCAAAGGAGATTGTTCCTGCGAATAAAGTTCAACATCGTCATGCTGCACCGTCAGGTTGCACTTATCTCTAGTTACAGAGGGAGCTGGCATTTCTTGCTCTGTATCAAAATAATTTTTCAAAATAGAATTTTGAAATCAAGCAGATTCGATTAGACTAATAAATCTATCATTATATATTGTGTTACTTTGGATCCCCTTCTGTTAGTGATCGTGGTGAATCCTCCACATTTGTAATGTTTTTATTGAGGAATCTCCCTCTTTGTTGTACTTAGATCATGCCTTTACCCTTGTGGTAGGCTCATGAATGAAGATAACCAATTTCTTAGTTTGTGTATGATTTTCAGTTCGGATTTCTTTTTAGATATTCTTTAATCTAATGCAGTTTCAAGTGTATGGATTTTGTCAACAATGTCGATCCTCTTCTGAGATTTCTATCAGATTTCGAGTTTTTTTGTTTCCTTTGTTTCATTGTATTACTAAGGCAACAAGCTTTTCCATCAGGTTATCATGTTTATTGGGATTCCAGAGCTTCTCCAGAAGACATGGAAGAAATGTGGAGTCAAAATGAGGTCGCTAGAGAGTGGACTAGAACCGGAGAGAAAAAGGGAAGAGTTCGATTCTCCCTTGATTTGAAGAAAAGACCGTATATTTCGCGTGTTGAACTGAAGGTATGAAGCTTTAAAGTGACGAAAACAATTATGTAAGATCAGGGGAAAAAAATGTTGTACCTTCCTTCTAAGTTGTGAATTTGGGCATGAAATTTCATCAGGGAGTGGCAGAAATCATACTCACAAAGCACTTCAGCACAAAGCCAATCAAATCTGTAAGTGCACATTATTCCAAGTCCTCAAGTTCATTTATTTGCCTTCAACTCAGTGTGTTTTAGTTCTCTATTCATCTTGTCAAGGGTCTTATTTTTTGCACAGTCAGTTCTTTGTGCGCTTGCAGAGGTTATAAGCATGCGTTTCTTGAGTGGTGCTGGACAACGTGTTGGAATCATGGGAATCGACTATTCTACAGCTTCATGGCTTTACAAGTATGTAGATCTCATAAATCAGAGTTTTAGTATTTATCTAGACTTGCCATGGTTGTTTCTTAATTGGAAAGTCGTGTGCAGTGAGATGGGGTTTAAGGCATACATGATTCATTCCGATGATGATCTTGCCAAGCCATTTGTGTCAATGTATTTTGGTGCAGCCTATATAGTATGGCTAGTTGAATATGAAGGAAGGTGAGTATTATACTTGTTTGATTCATTAACGAGATTAATTTCCTACCTAATGTTGATGTCACTGACAAAGTTATGTCCAATTTGAACCTTGTCACAAACTAGGCTAAGAACTCCAGAGTTTGTTGTTCAAGCATATATCTTGGGGCCGAATAATGTGACTCTTCAGGGTTCAGGTACACAGTGGCTCAAGTTTGAACAAGCGTTGGGTCACTATGCAGATGTAAAGACCCTAGAGTACGTGTAACATGTGACTTTCCAGTAGTTAGAAACTGAAAAGCTTCTGTTTCTGATCTGATGAATTAGCCTCTTGTCATCTTTGTAGGGAACATGGGAGCTGCTCAATCATGTAAGCTTACGCAAACCACCTTTGGCTATAAGGGTTCCATCCTTCGCGTCCGGTGAATGCTGCCTTGATATTCTCATGTAGAAAAGCCTATGTGAAAGTTTGGAAGAGTTTCATTTGTGTTTTAGACGAAAACTAGCACTTTGAAGTGTCTGTTTTCTTACAAGGCAGACACTTCTGCTTCATTTTCCATAGGCTGAGACACATGTGAATCTCTATAAAAACTAATGCATTCAATCGAAAATCAGTGTTGCCTAATTTGATCGTAAAGGATGAACTTTGATAATCTTAACAAAAAATGATCTGGTTTATGATGAAATTGAGGAGAAAGTTACATGTACTAAGGCCTATTGAAACCTTTTGTTTCTCCACAACCCATGATAGAAGAGGGAAGCTTTCCCCCTTTCTCCACCCCTGCTTCAAAAACCACTCCCATTCCCATATAGAAATGTGACTCAATATGGCAATGAAATGCCCAAACACCCGGATTATCTGCGCGAAATCTCAAAGCTGTCCAACCATAAGGATGCACTGGCACAGTGTTCTTCATGATTGGGTTGATGAGATTGTAATTTCCTACATCTTTGTTCATGTCAAACTTGCCCATTCCATATCCCAGCACCCAAAAATCATGCCCATGGAGATGCCACGGGTGCGTCTCGTTGTTGTTCACAGTCTTAGTGTTTGCATTCTGCTGAATGACATCCACAGTTGCGTTGAACCTCAACCGGTATATGCCATTGCTGGAGGTAGCATTTACATTCTCAGCAATGCGATAAATATCATAATTCTTGAAGTCATACTTTTCTGGAGGTGGGGCTTGATCAAACACATGGTCCAAGTTCAACTTCAACTTTTCCTTGAGAGCTATCAAGTAAGGTGTGTGGGGAAGGGAGAAAGACACATTGTTTAGGCACCATTTAAAGTACCCATTTATCTTGTTTTGTGTGTTGAGAAGGACAATGACTTTGTCTGAAGTGAGAGGAGGGGTGTGAATGAAGAAGTCCTTGTGGGCTTTGAGAGCAAAGCTCTGAGCCAATCTTGGGGCAGCGTCATTCCACAAAGGGCCAGAGGGTGGGAAAGTTGGAGGGGATTTTTTGAAGTGGTTTGGATAGTAATTGAGAGTTGCTAAGTCAGTTGAGGTTGTGGGTTTTCTGCTAACAACATTTGTGGTGATCCAATAGTTTCTTGTTGGCTCTTGGGTTGCTTTTACTACCACAGAATATGTCTCACCGGAGTAAATGTATAGGTTTCCGGTCTCAAATGGCTCCACATAGTGCCCATCAGCTTCAACCACTGTCATATTGTGACCCTGCATACAAAATAGTGGCTTCATTAGTCAGTCACTAAGAACTGCAATTGTGAAAATACCAAACACATTTGGAAACTTTTAAAGACTTAGTGAAAATGGAGTTAACTCAATTTGGAAACTGAGAGCTGATAGAGATGTCATGCTGCCAATCCTTAACCGATATGTTTTTCCTGGAATGACGGTTAGAACATAGGGAGAACATTCTGGATTTGTTGCGTACAGACTCCAGCTGCTACAGAGCAGTTGAACTTTCCTCTTCCATTTATCAGAAGCGACTGAAAAGTTAATGGAATGAACTTTATCTATGCATCCATATAGTAGTTCATGTAGTAAATTTCAGTGAATGAATGATGTAATCTTACCTGAGGCTCCCCAACCCAAACAAAGGGTCTCGAAGACAAGCCGGTAGCTTGCTCATAAGTTGCTTTTGTGGTACCAGTCATTCAGGATAATGGTTCTGTCATAATCATGGGCAAAGGGCTCAGATACTCCTGTAGGAACTGAGACTGTAATGGTCCCATATAAACCAGCTCCTCTTTGAATTCCATAATGTGCATGGTACATATATGTCCCAGCCTAAAAATTTTTAGCCACAAAAAAAAAAAAAAAACAAAACAAAAAACTTAGAATTGTATAATCTATGCACTAAGTCTAGATCTTTTATTTGTGTTACTGTGATAATTATACACATAATTAGCAACATAACATGTTAGATTGTTTGACGATGAAAATTCCTTAAACAAAAAAAAAATGAAAGTTCTCCGAAACTTGCCCTATCGACAACAAACTTGTATATGAAGGTATCTCCTGGCAAAATAGGGCATTGAGTCACACCTTCTGTTCCATCACTCCAAGGTGTTCCAATCTGCCATTTACATACATAAACAAATAAAACAAGGTTCAAAATCGAAAAACAGCTCAATTTTTGAATGCTGAGTTGAAGTGGTATAGAAAGTTAACTGTCGAATTCCATGCCAGTGGATAGCTACATTCTCAGTTAATAAGCTGTTCTTGAGCTCGACTACAATTGTATCACCCTGCTGTGCCAATATCTTCGGTCCCCGGGTTCCTCCATTGATGGTTATGACCAGCTTCTTAAAGCAATCTGGAGATCTGTAGTCATACTTCACCTCCCATCTGTAATGCCGAATTCGAGCTTCAACTGTTGAGACAGCAACCAGAGAAATTATACAACAAAAAACCAAAAAGTTCGCCAAACTTCTGCATTCTAAAATCTCAACCATTTTCAAGGTTCTCAAACAGAAAGAGACATGGCAATTTATATAGAAACATATCCTACTGACAATTAATTATTGCTTTAATTTGCATGAAATTATGTATCCAATTGAGTCAATTTGAGCGGCCAATCTAATATTTAAAATTCGATTTTTTGGACTTTCCAGCTTATATTTGTGAAAAGCAAGTGGAAGCACATGACTCTGAAAGTGCTTTCCCAGGAAGACAACATAATTCTCTCTTCAAAAACTCATTAAAGTAATCATCTTTGGGAATTGAGGACAGATCTAGTATTACATGTCATTGTATTGATCTAATACTGCCATCAAAGTCTGGATTTACAAAGCATAAAGTTAACAAATATTTTCTTTCTTCCATTTCTAGAAAACTAAGACTTTCTACTCCTCGTTCCCATTTGAGTGGTGAATTTCACTGTCGATTTCTCTTACTGGCTCTGCACTCCACCTCGCTCATTTGTGCCTTGTTTCTCTTTGAATTACTCAAATTATATACACATTGCTGTGTGTACAGTGCACTGCCACAGTAGGTGGCCAATGGCTATCATGCAGGAGAAAGAAGGGCGCGCTGGAGGGGAAATTGAAGTCTTGAAGACTTTGAACTTCCATTTCAATATTACCAAATTGAAAGGAAGAGTAAATTGTAGTAATGCATAGTTCAGTTGTTTAGTTTTTAATTTGTGAGCAAACTTTACTAATTAGTTTTTAATTTAGTGATATTTCTCTTTCTAATGTTAAAAGAAAAAAAAAATTCAAATTCAAATATTGCAACACCTATTTCTCTTTCTCATTTAGTGATATTTCTCTTTTTGTCCAAGTTTAAGGCTGTGATTGATGATATTTCTTGATTGTAGAATTTTAGGATTTTAATGATGTCAAAGCCAATAAGACATATTTATACAGGTGTGTTTGAGAGATAAGACAAAACAGTTATCTCCCATCTTTAATCTAAGTAGGACATTTGTCCTGTAGTACAACTGTTATTAACTAATCTAGGGACATGTGTTTAATCTAGTTTAGGCCTAGGCACAGCTGTACACAACTCTATCCTTTGAGTACGTGTACACTGTTTTACATTCCCCCGCAAACTAAGCACCTGTGGGGTGACTAGTTTGGAGGCAAGACTGCAGTGTCGTGTCACACAGAGGCCCTTTGTGAACAAATCAACTATCTGATGCTGTGAGGGCACAAACCTGACCTGATAAGATCCAGAAGCCACACTCTCTATGAGGAAGTGATAATTCAATGCAATATGCTTGGTGCGGGCATGAAAAACTGGATTGCTGGTCATATAGGATGTACTTAAGTTGTCACAGTGAAGGAGAATAGGAAGGTGAGGGTAGGATGTGGAGTTCCCGAAGTAGGCTGAGAAGCCAGAGAGTATCTGCACATGTGTAGGCTAGAGCACGGTATTCTGCTTCGGAGCTGGAGCGGGAGACAGTCTTCTGTTTCTTTGCACACTAGAAGATGAGATTGGGACCTAAGAAGAGGCAGAAATCAGTGACTGAGCGGCGGGTGTCAGGGCAGCCGGCCCAATCAGCATCCAAATAGGCGTGAATGGTGAGGGGAAAAGGTGAGCGCTGAAGGTGAATACCAGTGCCCAAGGTACCTTTTAAGTAGCGGATGATCCTCTTTACTGCCTTGAAATGGATGTCCGTGGGGTTGCTCATAAACTGAGCAACATGATGTACGACATAGGAAATGTCAGAGCATGTTAAGGTTAGGTAGAGTAAGGCGCCAACAAGTTTCCGGAAGACTGAGGCATCAGGTAGAGGGTGTCTAATATGGGCAGAGAGAGTGGATTTGGCAGCAACATGAGTTGGTGCTGGTTTGCAATTAGAGAGACCACTTCTCTGGAGAATGTCAGTGGTATATTTTGTTTAGGTGAGATGCAAGCCAGCAGCAATCTGAGAGGCTTCAATCCCAAGAAAATAGTGTAGGGGACCAGGTCTTTGATAGCAAATTCCTTGGCCAAGGTGGTCATGAAGGATGAAACCTTTGATGTGGAACTACCTGTCAACACAATATCATCGACATAGAGCAGTAAAAACATGATAGAGGTGTTATGGCGAAAGATAAACATTGAAGGGTTAGCTTGACTTTGTGTGAAACCATAGGTGAGGAGGAAGGAACTGAAACGATCAAACCAGGCTCTAGGGGCTTGCTTGAGGCCATAGAGGGCTTTGTGCAGGTGACAGACTAGGTGAGGATTCTGAGGATCAATGAAGCCCGGGGGCTGTTGCATATAGACTTCCTCGGTAAGATTGCCATGGAGGAAGGCATTGGTCACATCCAGTTGTCACAGTGGCCAGTTAAGGGAGATGGCAATGGCAAGAACCACACGAATGGTAGCGGGTTTGACAACAGGGCTGAATGTTTCCTGATAATCAAGTCCAGTCATTTGGTGAAAGCCCTTGGCCACAAGACGGGCTTTGTAACGCTCAAGGGAACCATCTGTTTTCCTCTTGATGCGATAGACCTATTTGCAGCCTGTTGCATTGGCATGGGGAGGAAGGGGAACGAGGGACCAAGTCTTTTGCTGGATAAAGGCAGAATACTCCTGCTGCATTGCTTGGGTCCAATGGGAAAATTTAGATGCCTGTTTGTAGGTGGAGGGTTCTGTATTGTTGTCCAGAAGAACAGAGAAAATTTGAGAAAGTGGAGATGTGTATAAGAGATTTCTGCATTTAGAAATCCCGTTTTTGCTATGGATAATCATGGGGTGTGTGTTGCGGGGAGGACGGATAATGAGAGAGGGAGAGAGAGGCATAATTTCTGGTGAAGTTGGATGAGGTTGAGTTGAAGTGAAACTCTGGGAGTGTGAGGTTGGATCGGAAGGCATGGGAGATATTGTTGGTGTTGAAAGAGAGTGAGAAGTTTGGTGAGAAGAGGATTCCGTTGTGTGTGGAGGTGAGTGAAGTGGAGAGGAAGACATGGGCTCAAGGTTTGGGATGGGGAAGGGGCTGTTGGGCTCAAGAGATGGGCCAGTTTCATTTAAGTGGGGGTTGAGGGGTATGATGGAGAATTCAGGGTTAGGGTTTGACTGTTTAGGGAAAGGAAATGCGGTTTCATTAAATACCACGTGCCAGCTGATATAAACACGTCCAGTGGGGACGTGGAGACATCGATAACCTGCGTGTTGGGTACTATAGCCAAGAAACGCGCAGGGGAGAGAACATGCTTCAAGTTTGTGCTTGGTATAATCACCAAGATAGGGGAAACACATGGAACCAAACGTGTGAAGGCTGTGGTAGGGTGGCTGTTTGCCATAGGAGAAAATATGGGGAGTTCCAGGCAAGAAGAGATGTGGGAAGCAAGTTGGCCAGAAAGACAGCAGTAGTGATGGCTTCAGCCCAGTATTGGTAAGGGAGGCCAGCAGTAATAAGAAGGGTTTGGCTCATTTCTGAGAGATGACGGTGTTTCCTCTCAACTATACCATTTTTTTGAGGGATGTGAGGGCAGGAAAACCGGTGAGAAATGCCATGGGAAGAACAAAATTCCTTAAAGGCATGGTTGGCAAATTCTTTTCCACCATCACTCTGGAAGGTTTTTATGGGTGTGGAGAAGTGGGTGTGAACATAGGTATAGAAGCTTTTGAAGGTAGCAAACACTTCAGATTTGAGACGAAGAGGAAAGAGCCATGTGTAACGTGTATATTCATCAGTAAATAGGACATAATAACGAAATTCAGAAACAAATGGAACTGGAGACATCCAAACATCGGAGTGAACAACATCAAATGGTTTTATTAATTGTGTTACAAGAGGGGAAAAAGATAAACGACTTGATTTTCCAAGGGCACGATGATTACAAAAAAAAAACAATTTGAAAGAAACTGCCGAGCAGAGTTGATGTTGGTTGAATAACTTGCACATGACTTGGTGTGATGGATGTCCTAGTCGCTGGTGCTAGAGATTTGGGGATGCAGTGGTGTTGAAAGCGTATGGAGAGGTGGATGATTGAGTAAGTGGAATGAGGTAGAGTCCGTTTGTAACACCCCGGAAATTCGAGGATTTTAATATTGTAATTTAATGTATGAATTGACGTTTTTACCCTTGTGAATGGTATGGCCAAATTGTTTACTTTTTGATTGTTGGGTCAAATGGACTTTGACCAATGACCGTGACGTATTTCGGGACGTCACGAGTCCATAGACAGGTGGCACGTCCATTTCGGACACTCAGGGAAAAAGTTATGGCTATCGGAAGATCAGGGGCATTATCGTAATTTGGACATTTGGGGGCGAAAATGTTGACTTTTCGTTTGGAAACTAATTTTCACATGACTCAAGGACCGTTAGGTAGGTCTCGGTGTCCTGAGTTCGTAGACAGGCGGCACGCCGAAATCGGATTTCGTACGAGGAAGTTATGGTCAGAAACGTGAAATCGAGAGGTTCGCGTCTCGGTTATCGTGTCGAATATTTTATTCTGATATTCTGATTGGAGGACATCTGGTGAGTGACAAGCATTGGTTAGATTGGATCAAGCTCCACTAAGCATTTATTTAGGATTTAATCTACCTTTTAATCTCAGCCTTAGATCTGAAACCTCCAGATCTAATCTCAACCCTTGATCTCATCCATGAGATCTAATCTGGACCGTCCATCCCTTTCCCTCCATTTCTATATATTTTCTCACCCGACACCCTCACATACTGTCCATTAATCCAACACATCCGCACTACATCCAGTCTCTGTGTCTGTGTGTTACTGGACTCAGTGGGGAGGACTGAGGCATGGCGGTGAACGGTGGTGGACGGCGGCGAGGTAGGAAAATCCTAAACCCGAAACGGTTTTAAAACTCAGGATTTGGAAGCTTGGTTTCCAGCTTGTGTTGTCGAGTTCTATTGACCCTAACCGACTCTCTGGATTGGTAGGAATCTTTAGGACGTGTCTGCGTGGCCAAGGGTGATCTGAACGGTGGTTAAACGACGACGGGAGAACCGGGTCTATTCATCGAGGTAAGCCTTCGATCCTGTCTGTGTTTGTCGATTTTAATTAGCTAGAACCCTTTCTGAGATTGAGACGAGCATGTAGGAACAAACTAGAACGAAAATGGTTGGGAATTGAAGAAATGGTGACCGGGTTAGATCGCGGGTCTGATCGACCCGAGTTGCAGAGAAATGGGTCGACCCGTCTGAGGACAGAGGTGATGACGTGGCACCCTGTCAGACCTGTCAGGTGGCGTGGACCAATCGTGAGCCGACACGTGTCACATGTCAGTGCACAGTCAGCACTGACATGTCAGTGACGTGGCCCAATCAGGGACTGCCACGTGTCACTGACACGTCAGTGACGTGGACCAGTGCCGTGCTGACACATGGCACATGTCAGATCTGACACGTGGCCTGACAGATCAGTGAGGTGGACCAATAGGGTGTTGACACGTGGCACCTGTCAAATGACATCAGTAGTGACGTCATGCTGATGTCAGCAGAGCGATGACGTCAGCAGGGACTGTTCCTGCGTTGACCGACGCGTTGATTGGCGCGTGGGGGCGCGTGTGAACAGTATTTTTGGTGGGACCACCACCATTCTTTAGGTTTCGATGATCTGGATCCAATGGCGGTGGTTTCGGGTCAATCGGAGATCATTAAGTTGGTTAAAATGAGATTTATTGCCTCAGGAAGCGCGTTCGGGCGGCTTTACCGGGCCAGTTTCTGTCTAGGGTTTCATGGTTAAATGTTAAGGGTTTGTATTGACCTTTACGTATACTTTGGACATGACAGGGATTGTACAATTGTACCAGAACGAGGGTATACGTTCGATTTTTAGCAGGATTGTACTGTGAGTAGGCCCGATTTCATTAAACCCTTGCATGCTTAATGTTTTCTGATTTACTTATATGTTCACATGTTGGAATCAAGAAATGGTTTTGATGATATTGAAATTTCGGTTATAGCACGTTTCACGGTATTTGGGTTTGAAACCCGTCTGATGAAACTTAACGATCGATTTGGATTTTATCTATGTATATATATATGTTTTGCATGTGGATATCAATAAAATGTATTCGGTACTGCACTGTATAGATCCATTCTTATAATACTGTCTCCTCCGGATGTGGTACCCCGGAGTGGTCATAGCGCATTGCCTGCGAGGGGTCATTCTACGGAGGAACCGGACCGTAAAATGACTCAGGAGCAAGATTGCTTATTTGACGTCAGGGACGTCGAGCGTCTAGGACGCTAGGCATTTGAGATGCTGTACCCGGACAGGGTTCGGGGATTGAACTCGGAATTGAGACCCGAGTGGCACGCGTAGCCTTGAGACTGTGACCTTATTGGACGTCAGGGACGTCAGACATCGGGGATGTCAAGATCGGAGTGTATAGTGCAGTGGCTAAAATTATGTTTATGGTTTTATTACATGCCTTATGGTTCATATTATATGATTAATGATTTTAAATAATGATGCATGCATGTTTGGAAAACGGAGGGGTAAATTATATGTTTTACTCACTAAACGATTTTATAAACTTGAGTTTCGGCCCACTCACCCTTATTGTTTTGGTAACCTCTCCAGGTCGTGCTACTGAGGTAGAGGAGGAACCTGAGGCTGAGGCATAGATCTACTTCTGCGTACCTGAACCCCTGTTGGGTGGTTTACTCACAGGTTTATTTTAGAGTCATGCTCGCAACTTGTAATTTTGGATTTCATCCCTTGTTTGACATCTATTTAATTCGGATTTGATGTATAACTTTAATTTGGTTATTTATGCATTTAATATTTTGAGGTTAAAATTGGTATGAATTTTGGGTGTCAGACGGGAGCAGGGCACGTCCCCTTGTGGTCCCTGTGGGATCGGGACGGGTCCTGTCAGCTTGGTATCAGAGCACTAGGTTGTGGTCAGCATGCTAGACTAGCGATTAATACTAGTTACTTTTCGAGTTTAAGGATAATGTTAACTGATCTATGCCTCTTGACAGTTGGTTATGTCTCCAAGGAGGATTCCTCATACACGAACTGACGAGGATCTGGAAAGGGAAATGGAATGCGCAAGCATTGAGCTGGCTCAACGTCTGGGAGCCACACCTTTCAGCGGGGGATCAAACCCCGAAGATGCTCAAGATTGGATCACCAAATGGGAAAGGATCTCCACGGTGATGCACTGCCCTCCGGGCGAACGGGTGACCTTGGCGGCCTTCTTACTGGAAGGAGGAGCCTACCAGTGGTGGCACGGCCTTGAAATGTCTGGATGGTCTGTCCATACCTCTACTTGGGAAGCTTTCTGTTCCCTATTTCTGGACTAGTACTACCCGCGATCGTTTCGCGCGGCACGGGAGGCTGAGTTCCTACAGCTGGAGCAGGGGGATATGTCCGTTGCGGACTACGAGCAGACTTTCAGAAAACTATCCCGGTTCGCTGCATCATTCGTGAGCACGGAGGAGGACAAATGCCAAAGGTTTGAGCTTGGGCTCCGAGGGGAGATCCGGGCAAGTGTGACTGCTGCTACTCATGCTTCTCTGAGCGATATGGTCGACGCTACGGTGCGTGTCGAGGCCAGTCTGGCGGCACACCAGGCACGACAGCCTTCGCGCGAGGGGCGACGTCAGGATCGCCCACAACGTGGGCCAAAGGGCCAGAAGAACAACAAGGGAGGGGGCTACAGGGGAGCACCCTCATCCTTCAAGGGTCGTGGCTGGTCAAGTCGACGTGGAGGCTCTCAGGGCAGAGGATCAGGATACAACTCTGGGCAGCGTTCATCTTGGAGTGGAGCTTCTAGTGGGCATTCGGACAGGCCGAGGCCAGTAACCTGTTTTACTTGCGGAGAGGAGGGCCACTATGCCTGTGATTGCCCGCTGTTGTCCAAGAGCAACGACGCTGGGGGCTCTAGTGTGGTGCAGAGCACGGCTTCCCACACTAATGGAGGTCGCGGTCAAGGAGGTGACTGTGGTGCTGGGCGTGGCGCGCGCGGGCGCGGACGGAATGGATGGCCTAGGGCTCAAGTGTTTGCAATGACCCAGCAGCAGGCGAGGACCGCCCCAGGCGTGGTTACAGGTACACTACATATCTTAAACCTTCTTGTACGTGTATTGATGGATGCGGGGGCTACACATTCTTTTATTTCGAAGAGTTGTGCTGGTATGCTTGATTGTGTGGTATTAGCCTTAGATTGCAAAATGGGCGTTGGCACCCCGATGAGCATCGTGTACCTTGTGAATCAGGTGATTCGGAGGTGCCCGGTGAGAATTGAGGATGTGGATTTACCAGCGGATTTAATTATTCTGGATATCCACAACTTCGATATAATCCTCGGGATGGATTGGCTATTGGAGCATGGATCGCTCATCGATTGCTGTAGCAAGCAGGTGATTCTGCGAAGCCCGGGTTTTCCGGAGGTTATCTTCCAGGGGGAACGTGACGGTTCGCCTCCTGAAGTGATTTCTTCACTTACTGCTACCAAACTTCTACGGAAGGGATGCCAAGGTTATCTGGCGCATGTCGTGTCGAAACAGGTTGATACTCCGGGTATCGACGAGATACCGGTGGTACGTGAGTTTCCAGATGTATTCCCGGAAGACTTACCTGGATTACCGCCATCGCGGGAGATCGAGTTTACTATTGAACTACTCCCTGGTACCCGACCTATATCCCAGGCACCATACCGGATGGCGCCGGCCAAGTTACGAGAACTCAAAACTCAATTGCAGGAGTTGGTGAGATTGGGATATGTCCAACCGAGTACTTCACCGTGGGGAGCACCGGTGTTGTTCATAAAGAAGAAGGATGGGAGTCTCCGTTTGTGTATTGACTATCGACAACTCAACAAGGTGACACTGAGGAACCAGTATCATCTACCCAGGATCGATGACCTTTTTGACCAGTTGTGGGGAGCACAGTGCTTCTCGAAGATTGATTTGCGCTCTGGGTATCACCAACTGAGGATTTCGGAGGAGGATATTCCGAAAACTGCTTTTCGAACCTGTTACGGACACTACGAGTTCCTTGTTATGCCTTTTGGCTTGACGAATGCTCCAGCAGCATTCATGGATCTGATGAACCGGGTCTTCCGACCCTACCTGGATAAGTTCGTGATTGTGTTCATCGATGATATCTTGGTATACTCGACGAGTGCCCGAGCACATGAGGAACATCTACGGTTGGTCTTGGAGAAGCTGAGACAAGAACAATTGTACGCCAAGCTGAGCAAGTGCCAGTTTTGGCTAAGCAGTATTGGTTTTTATGGGACACGTGATATCGACGGATGGGATTAGCGTGGATCCCCAGAAAACTGAAGCGGTGACCAACTGGGCTAGACCGACAACAGTGACCGAGGTGCGGAGTTTTGTCGGATTAGCAGGTTACTGCCGAAGATTCGTGGAGGGTTTCTCCAAAATTGCTGCACCGTTGACTCGTTTGACTAGGAAGGGAGTGAAGTTTATTTGGGACGAGCAGTGCGATCGGAGTTTTCAAGAATTGAAGGATCGATTGACCACTGCACCTGTCCTTGCATTGCCGGATGATAGTGGAGAATTTGTGGTCTTTAGTGACGCATCACTACAAGGTTTGGGCTGTGTGTTGATGCAGACTGGCATGGTTATCACCTACGCATCCCGACAGCTAAAGACTCATGAGTTGAACTACCCTACCCATGATTTGGAGTTGGGTAAACTGTACAACAAATAACAGATTTTCCTAGATTGAAGGGACATGAAGAACATTAGAAAGATAAAAGCCATAGGGACCAGAATGGAAGAGGATGTTACCAGTATGTTGGATAGGAAGGGTGGTACCATTACCAATCATAACATGATTATTGGAAGGTGGTGAAGTGGTGGATGCAGGTGCTGGTGTCATGGTGACATGATGGGTGGCACCACTGTCTGGGTACCAATTTGGATCCGTGGCAGAGGCAAGATGCATGCTAGTAAAGGCTTGGGTCAGATCATGATCTCGGGAACTGGAAAGCTGAGGGCAGTAGGCTGCAATGTTTCTAAAACGTTGACATGACTAGCACTGGGGACCAGTGTTTCATGGAGAAGGGGCATGGCAGGTCCCAAGAAGGCCAGGGGCAGTGTTGGGGGTTGAAAATCGCGCAGAACCGCGACGGGATGGGTACCTAGAACCACGACCGGGACAATTTGTGCGCTGGTAATTGGGGCGAGGACGGGAAGGGGCAGAATTGACATAAAAGGTTGTGGGGGTGAACAGCTGCTGCATGTGGGTTAGTAGAGGCTTGTGGGGCTTCAAAGGATAGTAAACGGGCTCTTAAATCAGAGAAGGGTGGGAGGGGTGGAAATTTAAGCATGGTAGTGACTAATAATGTGTATTCAGGTCCTAGGCCACGAAGAATAGCAGTGGCCAAGTCAGTAGAGAAGAAAGGTTCGTTGATGGCAGCTAAGGAGTCAGCAAGGGTCTTGGCATGAGTAAGATAATCAGAAATGGTTCTAGATCCTTTGTTGAGAAACATTATCTGAAACGGAGATTGGTAGCATTGGCAAGAGACTACTGGGAGAAATTCTGCCGAAGACAATCCCAAATTGCACGAGAGGTGGTGAGGCCTACAACTTGGGAAAGGATAGTTTCAGTGAGAGTGGCTCAAATCATGCTAACGAGGGTCTAGTCAATTTGAAACCAGTGGTGGTAGGCAGGGTTAGGCACGAGTGTTATGGAAGATATGACAGCAGATTGATCAGTTTCAGATCGAGGGGAGGATTCAAAGTTCAGAGAAGTGAGAATGGTGGGAGGAGGAGGATGAGTGCCATCAATAAAACACCAATAGTTATGGCCAATTAAGAAAGGTTTGATTTGACTTTCCCATAGAAGATCGTTGGTTTCACTAAGTTTGATAAAAACCAGAGTGGATACATGAGTAGAGGAGATAGAGGGGGAGGAACAGGAATCGGCAGCCATAGTTGGGAGGAGTTTGAAGAGGGATCGGTTATGGTGGTCAGACGGAAAGCTCTGATACCATGTAGAATTTTAGGATTTTAATGATGTCATTTACAAGCCAATAAGGCATATTTATACAGGTGTGTTTGAGAGATAAGACAAAATAGTTATCTCCCATCTTTAACCTAAGTAAGACATATGTCCTGTAGTACAACTGTTATTAACTAATCTAGGGACAAGTGTCTAATCTAGTTTAGGCCTAGGCACAGTTGTACACAATTCTTTCCTTTGAGTATGCGTACACTATTCTACATTGATCATAAGAGCTATAAATGTACCTAGGGCTACCATCTTTGGGGGGAAGATCAAAAAATGAGGCTCTGTTGTTTGTTTGTGAAAGAATCAAGAAGAAAATTCATGACCGGAAAAAAAATTGCTTTCACATGCCGGGAAGGAAGTCTTAATCAAGGCCATTACTCAGGCCATCCCTACATATCCAATGGTTGTGTTCAAATTTCTGAGGGGAGTTTGCAATGCAATCGACTCGGATTTGACAAATTTTTGGTGGGGTCAATCTGAGGAAAGTAATAAGATACATCAATTGCGTCGAGTTGGGACTCCCAAAAACTGAGAGAGGTTTGGGATTTAGAAATCTAGAGGAATTTAATGATGCGCTTCTTGCCAAACAATGTTGGAGAGTTATCCATGAGCCAGATTCGTTTTGGGTTCGATTGTTAAAAAGTCAATATTTTCCAAATAATGATTTTTTGAGTGCTAGAAAAGGTTGTAGGGCTTCTTGGGCGTGGATGAGTATTTTAGAAGGCAGGAAAGTTATCATTGAAGGGGCTAGATGGCAACTTCTTAATGGCAAAAAAATCTAGGTTTGGACGGATATGTGGGTTCCACATTCGACGAATGGTTTCCTCCATCCTTCTATCAACTCTGCAATTGATCCTAGTGTTACTGTATCCACTCTAATTGACTGCCCCTCATTGTCTTGGAATCTGGATTCCATATCATATATTATCTCCCATGTTATTTGTGAGGCGATTCGGTGCCTCCTTGTTGGGGCGACAGATAGTAATGACATTAATTTGGCTCCTCACTAAACTTGGAGTCTATAGTGTTAAGTCTGGATATCGTTGGATAAAGTTGAAGAATCGGTCTCTTCACCCATCTTCCTCTAATCATGCGTTCATTTCATTGATTGTGGACGAGGGTCTTTGGAAATGTATCTGGAAGGCCATGGTGAATCCAAGAATAAGAAATTTCATGTGGAAAGCTGTGAGGGGTTGTTTACCTACTAGAGCAAATCTGTTTCGACGACACTTTGGACCATGTCCTTTATGCCCACTTTGTGAGGAGTTTTCCGAGTCTGTTGAACATCTTCTACTCCAATGTCATGGTTCTCTGTGTGTTTGGTTTGGAGGCCTTCTCAAATATCGCATTAATACTCAAAAAATCTCTACTACTTTGACCGCTAGTTTTCTTGATTCTTGTGGGAAAAATCTCCAAAATTATGCTAATTCCAAATGGACCTATTCTGTTATTGCCTATACTTGTTGGGAAATCTGGAAGCACCGATGGAAATTCATCTTTGACAGGATAAAATTTGATCCTCAAAATATTATCAAGTATGTTTCTTTTCAGGTGGGAGAATTTTGGGCATGTCATTAGGTGATTCTACGTCTTAATCTTCCGCCAAGCACCACAAGTGTATCTGGAAGCATTTGGTGCCCACCAGCTCCTCCTATTGTTAAGATTAATTGTGATGCTTCGTGTGTAACGACCCGTTCCAGAAATCGGGATTAGATTAAGCATTAATGACGGATTAGTGAAGATAATCGGTGATTAGTTGGATGCTTCCGGACGGACAGTGCAAAATGACGATTTTACCCCTGAAATTGGGTAAAATGTTGACTTTTCGATCGGACGGTCAAATGGATTTTGACCGATGACCGTGACATAGTTCGTAACATCACGAGTTCATAGACAGGTGACACGTCTGATTCCGACATCCAAGGAGAAAGTTATGATATTCGGAAGGTTGAGGGTACTTTGGTAATTCGATCAAATAGGGGTAAGAAGTTGACTTTTTGGATGACAAGGAATTTCCACGTATGTCGAGGACCGTCAGACAGATCTCGATGCCCTGAATACAACGATAGGCGGCATGAGATAATTGAAGTTTGAATGATGGAGTTACGGGTCTAGGAATAGGAAGGGCAAAATGGTAATTTTGCAAGGCAGGGGTAAAATGGTCATTTGGCTATCTTGGAAGGTGTGCCCAATGAGATCAGGACACTTGGCTATCTTTGGGTGGAGTGACCATCAGAATTTGGACATATGTCTTTCTCTGGATAGTTGTAGAAGTGTGCACAGCCGCCTCACACAATTGATATACGGGTATAATGGTGTTATACGGTTTTTGAGAGGAAAAACAGAGAGCCAGAGCTTGATCGTGAGAACCAAATCCCGCTCCTAACATAGGTGATGGTGGCTTGTGATTGATGAAGTGAAGTGGGACAGAGGTGGAGGAGTGGTGGTGCTTGTGCCACGGACTGCCGTGGACGGTGGGTCTCGAGCTATGAGAAAACAGTGGACCGTGAGGATCATCCAAAATAATTCCCTCTAAATGTCATCCTTGCCTGTAACTTGAGAAAGGAAATCAGAGACTCGATGGGGATAAGAAGGGAGAAGGCCACGGTGGCGCCCAACGGGTATAGTAGGTGAGTTCCCATAGCTTTTTATTTGAAATCGAAAATGGCAAGTTGAAATTAAGTAGTTATTGAGGAATTCTAGTAATTGGAACGTGTTTTGGCAGGTGGTAGGAATCTATAAAGCCTAAAACTGAACCTTGGGATGGCCGAGATCCAGAAAGCACGATGGAGGAATTCTGGCTTTCTGTTCGTCGCATCAGGAGGTATAATTCTGGCCTTAATTTCGTTGTTTGATTAGGTGGATAGATAGGAAACAATGAGGCGAATCTAATGGTAGAAATAGGCTTAAATTTGGACTGAAATTGGATGGGAACTGTGAACGCCGGTTCACTTGAACCAGTTGATCCGCTGAACCGGTTGGATCGGGTTTATCCAAGGAAGACGACGACACTGTGCTGGGCGAGTGGCTCCCACACGCAGCCCCTTTGGGCGGCACGTGAGGGCACGTGGGGCCCCTTTTGGGGAAGTTTCCAACATGACTTTTAAAGTATTCGATGTAACGAACATTTTGGCGCTGGTTTCGAGTCGATCGGACATCGTCTCGATATGTTTCGGGATGTCCGAAGGTTTTAGGGCTAGTTAAAAATAGTTAAAAATTTTGAAAATTACGGGGCTTTAGTATAAGCTTTATGAAGTAGTTAGTGACCTTATTGTGGGATTTGGACAGGTTCGGGAAAACCGGTGATAGTGGATTGGCCGGGAACGGCATTGGTGCATGCATATTGAGGCGACGACGCTGTGGTCTGTGAGTGGACTTTGCTTTCAACTTATTATGCATGCATATATGTTTTTATATGTTTTCTATATTTGATTATATGTTTTGATTTATGATCTTGATGGTTTACGGTTTTGCACTATTTTCGAGACATTTACGGAATTTCACGTTTTACGAGATTTCAAACGATCTTGTGATTTGATGACAGTTTTAATGATTTGATTTTGGTATTAGAAACATGATTTGATTTCAATGATTTGAAATGGATTTCGGAAAAGTGATTTCGGGCTTGGAGCCCTGTTCATGGGATTTCAGTTTTGAAACTGGATTTCGGAAACGCTATTTTGGATTTGGTTTTGAGACTTGGAAGGAAGTCTGGATTTGGGTTTGGGACGATGGTTCTGGATGCTAGCTTACGAAATCATTGTTGCGAATTCAGAGAAGGATTTTCTGTGATTTTCACTGTTGATTGAAAAATGGTTTTGGGAAAAGAAAAACCGCTGGATCTAGTTTTGAGTTTAAAGACTCGGATTGATTGGGGGGGGGCCCTGGATTACTATGTTTTGAGTTTAAAGACTCGGTATATGTTTTGAGTTTAAAGACTCGGTGATTATGATACCCCCCGAGGCCTGTGATTGTGTTTTGAGTTTAAAGACACGTTGATATCCCGGGAAGGCCTGATTATTTGCGCATGGTTTTGAGTTTAAAGACTTGGGCACACTTGAGTTCTAGCAAACTTGTATGATTGATGTTTTTCACTGGGTTTTCACTGGTTTTCAGATGTTTTGGACAATGGCCCGGATGAATTGGATTTGACGAGTTTTGGGACTGAGTGCCCGTATTTGAGATTGATTTGTGATTGAGGCTGAGGCCTGGATTTGAATAGCGGATTTGATTAGTGTTTTCAAATGGTTTTCAATGATGTTTTTTTTTATATGAGTGGTTTCATGACTTGGATTTGATATGCATGCATTGGTTTTTAAATTGAGGGTATAAATGTAATTGTTTTATGATAACTGTTTTTGAACTATACATTATTTTTGTCCACTCATAGTCTTTTGTGTTTTCTATACCCTCCAGGTTGTTGCAGTACGGGCTATTGGTTGAGAGAAACGAAGACATCACACTCGTGATCCATAGTAGTTCGGTGCACTCTGGGAAGTCCGGTTACTTTTAGGATGGTTGAATTGAGAATCCCTTGTCCGACTTACGTATCACATGGAGGTTGGACGTCAGTTTAGCCTTCGTGTCATGCGTAAGTTAGAACGGGAGCATGATTTAGCACTTAATCTCGGGGGATTAGGGGTGGGTCCTGTCATTGTGGATGGGGTCCGTTGCCTTCGCGGGGCTGGGCGTTATTGTAATGACCCGTCCCAGAAAGTAAAGTTTAGTAGAGTGTTTAAGATGGGATTAGTGAGCTGAATTGGTTGTTAGTTGGTCTCTTTGGGGTCGTTAGGGAAGAAGGACGATTTTGCTCCTGGTTCGGGCAAAAAGTTGACTTTGAGGTCGGATGGTCCCATGGACTTTGACCGGTGCTTAGGACGTAGTTTAGAACGTCACGAAGCCGTAGACAGGTGGCACGCCCGATTCCGACATCCAAGGAGGAAGTTATGATGTTCGGAAGGTTGAGGGCATAACCGTAATTTGGCTAAATTAAAAGGGAAAAGTTGACTTTTTGTACGAACCGGTTTTGGTATGTTGACCTAGGACCGTTAGATAGATCTTGTCGTCCTAAGTTCGATGACAGGCGGCACATATTCATCGGATGTACAATGTGGGAGTTATGGGTCTAGGAAGTCAGTGGCATAACCGTAAATTTGAGTTAAAAGGAAGGGTAATTTGGTCTTTTGGTTATCTGGGGATTTGTGCACAGAGAGGGCAAAGTGGATGGCTGAGATTGGGCCAGATGGTGAAGGCATGGAGAGGATTTGTGACATGTGGCAAGTGTGTAGTGGGTTCTACACACTTGTGCACGGGTCCAATTATTTGGGACTTAAATCGTGCCCGTGTGTGTGTTCTTCAACCAGAGTGAAACAGAAAGGGAGATCGGGGAAAATTGATGGTGGCTGAGAGTGTTGGTGAGGTTGTGAGTGTGTGAGAGTGATCAGAGGGTGGAAGAGTGACCTGGTGAGCGGTTGGGGGAGTGAAATCGTGCAAGAACACGGTGGTCGGGGCAGTCGGTTTTCAGAGAAAACAGAGAGGATTTGGACGATCGTGGTGGTGGTGCGGCCGTGTGTTGGTGCACTTGGACCCGTGGAGGTGTCCAGAGGTTGGCAATGGACGGGAGGAGCTGATGCCTCACGGCTGAGCTCACGACGGCGACAGGAGGACAGGTAATTTCTCATCCCCGTTACTTTGCTCTGTTTTGTCGTTTGGTTTCAGAAGCTAAGTCCTGGCTTTAGGGAGAGAATCGAGGGGTTCTGTGAGGTCTAGGGAGTTCAGGACTATCCTAGGAGTCTTCTGGTTGTGCTGCCGTGACGGGGGGTGCGCGGTGGCGGTTGGCACGACAAAGAGTACCTGTGCGCTCTATTTTGCCGTGATGTTCAAACGGGAAGTCGTGACGTGTGGGGTTGAGTCGACGGTTATGGTACGTGGTGCGAGGCTCAGGGAGGTCCTAAGTGTCATCTAGGGTGGTTATTGTGACGGGAGAAGACCTGGGTGGCCGGAGTAGAAAACAGGGGATAATTTGGGTTCTGATTTTGAGCTCGAGTCGACGGGTTAGGGACAGTGTGGAGGTGTTTGAGTGAGGTAACCGGATTGCTTAAGATTGGACGAAGAGGATGGTGAAGAGAGGGAGGAAAATAGTTCAGGCACGGCGGTGAACCGCTCTCGCCTGTTCAGGTTGCAGGCCACTGGTGCGAACCGGGTCGACGTGAGGTTGACGGTGGTACTGTAGCTGGCGCGTGAGGGCCACGCGCAGCCACTTTGGGCGGCGCGTGGGGGCGCGTAAGGCGGTTCTGGGGAAAATGGTCAACATGGTTTTTGGTCTAAGAGTTATAACGAGTCGAATGGAAGTGGTTTTGGGTTAATCGGACATCGAATCGAAGTCGTTTCGTGAGGGTGAAAGCTTAGGGTCCCGGTTTCTTACGTTTAGGATTCGGGGATTTTTGAGGGAAATTAGGTGAACCTTCGTAAGTGTGTTAATGACGTAATTTGGTGGTTGTTGACAGGATCGGGATTTCCCGAGGAAGCCGAGGAACGTGCTGGACGTTCAGGACGCGATTGAGGGCGCGGTACTGTGAGTGGACCCTTTCCATAAACTCGAACATGCGTAACTGTTTTCTATACTTGTTTTATGGTTTTAATCATGATGTTATGCTTATCGAATATGTTTTGTTGGTTTTACATTGTTGCACGGTTTTTGAGAAATAACGTATTTTGCACGTTTTACGAGAAAATGGTGATTTTGAATATAAAGCTATGGTTTTGGGGGTCTCAAATGTTAAATGATTTCCAATAATTATAAAAGGATTTTGGAACACGATTTGATGATCAATGATATCGAGATTTGGTTTTAAGATTGGAAAGTGGATTTCCGGATTTGGGTTCGGAATGACGGTTCGGGATGCCCGAAGGGTATCAGACCGGTGATTTCGGATTCGGGTTTGGATCTGAATTCGGAAATGGTTTTCAAATGGTTTTGATTGGATTTGCTGGATCTGGATATTGGGTTTAAAGATCCGGATATTGATTGACGGGGGACGGGCCCAGATTGGGTTTAAAGACCCGGATTGAGTTTAAAGACTCGGGAGTTTAAAGACTCGGATATATTGATATTTCCCCCGTAGGCCTGTTGAGTTTAAAGACTCGGGAGTTTAAAGACTCGGATAGGTCCAGCAGGTTTGATCGGAAAAGAACGGTTTGATATTCACGGTTTATGATACGGTTTTATGATGCTTGTGATATGATTTCTATAACTGTTTTATAGTGTTTCTGTTTCTTATGATATGGTTTATGGTGATTTGGTTTTAACTGTTTTATGAACTGGGTTATGCATGTGGTTTCAAAACGGAGGGCTAAACCCGGTTTTCTTATAACTGGTTTTGGAAACTTTTCTTTTATTTATGGTCCACTCACACCTTCTGTTTTTACTGCCCTTCAGGTTGTGGAGCTAGCGTGGGGCCTTGACGTCGAGGCAGCGTCTGAGGCATAGAAGTCACGAGAGGGATCCTGGAGTATTTCAAATTTTTCCGCGTGCGTGTATGTTAGTTTATCGGTTTGTCGTTTCTGTGTATTGAGTACTATGCTCTGTAAACTGTTGACTTCGGGATATGTAGTATAATTTCTCCTGTGTCTGACTGTATTTGTGTCAGGGTGTCAGACGGGAGCAGGATTTACCTCGGTTTTCGGGGTGAAACCGGGGTGGGTCCTGACAGTTATTTTTAGTAATCATGAGGGTTCTTGCCTTGTTGCGAAATGCAGCATCATTCAGACCAATTCTACTGTACTTACCGAGACTTGGGCGATGCATGAAGGTTAATTATTGGCACCGTCGAGGAATTTCTATCTTGTCATTGTGGAATCTGACTCAAAGGTTCAAATTAATTTCCTTTCTGGAGGGATTGATAGAAGAAACTAGGAATTTTTTCCAATTTTGTCAAGATTGAAGGCTTGTTGTGGGGATTTTGAGGAAATTTTGTTCCATTGGATCTCTCGGTCTACTAATAAGGCAGCTGATACCTTAGTTGCTCAAGTTCGGAGAAAAATGTGTAAGGAGGTCTGGATTAATCACCCTCCATTTTCCTAGTGTTTGTGCTCAACAACGATGGACTTCCATGTCCTCCTTCTTGATTCTCTGTTTTACTGGTTTGAATGTGTGGTCGTCCCTGGGCTTGTCACACGTCTATACCCCTTCAAACTTTTCATCTTGCGTTTAAGTTTACATATGTTCTTTCTTTCTGACTATTTTTTAGTCTTACTTTAATTAAAGTTATTTTCTGATAAAAAAATAGCTACAAATGTGTATCAGTAGAACAAAAGAACATACCAAATACACTATCATATATGTTGAGTTCGGCGGCTTTTGGAGCTAACCCAACTCTTTTCTCCATTATATTGTTATTAAAGGATTAAAATTAAGGCCCACGTTGGAATAAGGATTTGGATTATTTGGCTTTCAAATCCCTTCATTTGAAATTAATTTTCTTATTTGGTAACATAAATATTTGTTTGTGTATTGAAATTTCTTCATTTAAAATCAAACATTTGGAAAATTTATATTTGTAAGGATTTGAATGAGTTTTCAAATAAGTAATTTCATTACACAAATTGAAAATAATAATGTCATAATGCCTTATTATATTATTTAGTTAAATGAGCATTATTAATAATCATAACTATTAATACATAATTAATTGAGTAAATAATTTTTTTTTAAAAATTTTGTTTGTTTTATTTTTTAAAGATTAAGTTAACTAAAAATAATAATTTAAATTAAAATGAGAGAATTATAAAGGGGGTGTATAAGATGGCATCGTTAAAACCTCGCCGGGGCTTTCAACCTGACTGAAGAAAAAGAGCGACATACACCAACAAGCATATCAACACAACAATAATAGAAAATGGAAAAACTAGCAAAAGAGCAAGGATAAGAAGCAACATATCAAAAACCAGAGCAAAAAAATACGAGAACCTCGAAAAGAATCCAGAGCCTTCCCGTGCCGAACTCAGTCTAAACGGCGTCTTGATGGTGTAGAACCTGCACATCATTTTCCAGGAAAGGATCTATCCAATTTGGCCCCTTCTCTATCCAACCCGTAGTACAAGATACCTTAGGGCATACTTGGCGAGGTGGTGATACACAATGTTGTAACGCCGTGGCCTAAATTGGTAGGAGGCTCGCACAAAAAGGCTAGCAAAAATACAAATCTCAATGACTAGTACCCCATTATAACCAAACCACCCATCCTCCTCATTGACAGAATGTACAGAACTCATTGAATCGGAGTCCACAATCACCAAAAAGCAGCTAATATCCAAAACTAATTGCAACCCATTCTAACAGCAAGGATGTGAGGACCTGTGCCTTGGAGGTATGGTTAGCAATCCCAAATCGCCCGGGGGGATTTGGGGATGCACCTTATATGTGTAGGTCTGCATCTATCCAACAGGTAGCCTTTTGAGAGCTCATTAACTTTGAGTCTGTATCTAAGCGAGTGTGGGCTAGTGCAATCCCATGATGGGTGACCCACTGGGAAGTTGCGCATGAGTTGTCGGAAACAAAGCCGTGAAGGCTAGGCCCAAAACGGACAATATCGTGCTAGAGGAACCATGTAACGACCCGTCCTGAATTCCAAGATTAGATTAGTGATAATCAAGATTAGTGAGGTTAACCGGTGATTAGTTGAGCGAAATCGGATGAACGATGCAAAATGACCGTTTTGCGCCTAGTCGTGGGCAAAATGTTGACTTTTTGACCAGAAGGCCCGATGGCCAAGTGCCAAGTACCGTTACGTAGATCGAGTCGATACGAATCTGTAGACAGGCGGCACTTCGAATTCGGACGTTTGACGGAGAAGTTACGAGGTGAATGCCTTTTGGCATTAGGTGACACGACCTATCCCAATCCCCCCGGGATTACTGTGGGATGTGCCATGCTCCAGTCTGACAAGAGGTGTCAGGCAAGGGATAACCTAATGCCACTGCCCACTCGGGGCATCCAGAGTGCGCAAGGATCGATGGAGGAGGTATGCGATGTCCCAGTCTCTGCTGCAGTCGCATCCGTGATCAACCTGAAGGGCATTAAAACCAATAAAAGCTGTGAGTGGACAAAAATGAACAAGTTCATAAACACATTCATAAAGACATTTATGCCTTTCATTAAAACGTATGCATGCATCGAAAACCAATAACCAAAACATTTGTTCAACCAAGCCATTAGGGCCTTAGCCCAAAACCGTAACTCAAAACAAGTGTGGGAACTCACCCCAAAACTGTAGGATACCAAATCGGTAAATACAGAACCAAGTGGGCCACCGCCCAAATCCATAAACATAAATCCAACCAAAAACCATTTCATAGATCCAATAGTTCATATTTTCCACATTACCATCTCCGGTATCCCAGATGCCTAGCGTCCCAGACGCTTGACGCCCCAGACGTCATATCTCACGGTATAAGCAACACGTGCTACCCGGGGTCTCTCCGGGCCAATATCTCTGACATCCCAGATGTCTGATGTCCCAGACGTCTAATCATAGCAATCCTGCTCCTGAGTCACTATACGGTCCGGTAGCTCCGTATAATGACCCCTCGCAGGCAATGCACCGTGACTTCTCCGGTGTCCCAGACACCTGGAGGAGACCATCACATATCCTCGTATCAAGATGGTATATGGAAAACTGTTTTATCAAATCATTTCACAAAATTTCAATGGGCCTTGCCCGAAATCTCCATAAAACATCACAATTCCATTTAGGGTCCCCGACCCGAAATCACATTTATAAAACATAGGGTCCCAGACCCGAAATCACATTTATACCCCAACTGGGCCTCATGCCCGATTTTGTGAACCACTGGGCCCACGACCCGATTTTGTAGACCACTAGGCCCACAACCCGAATTCGTAAATCAACTGGGCTCCTGGTCCGATAGTATAACTCAAATGGGTCTCAGCCCGATTTCGTAACAACTGGGCCCCTGGCCCGATTTCATAAAGCAACTGGGCCCCCGGCCCGATTACGTAACTCAAATGGACTCCAAGTCCGAGGTTTCCAAAATAATTGGGCCTCAAGACCGAGTTCATCTTTCCAATTTCAAAACCATTTCATCACATTATTTATGCAACCACAAGCACGTAAAACCATAATAAAACCGTCAGCCTCGATATACGTGCAATACGGAAAACATCTCAAAATACGTGCAACATATGTGAAATCAATAATCACAATCACCATCATAGACATCATGTGTATAAAACATATAAAACCACTAGGCATGCATAGAATTTATAAAACCAAAGTCCACTCACAGAGCGTCAACGATGCGCCTCGATACGCATGCCATAGGCCTTCCTGGGCCACACCACTATCATCGAGACTTCTAAACCTATCCAAATCATACCCAAAGGTTACTACTAACTGATACAAGTCCATATTAAGAACCCTAAACTTTCCCGGAAAAGTCAACGTGTCCCGTACACGTTTCCTGAGGTGAAAAACCTCGATTTGACCAATTTAACAATCTCTGATCGACCCGAAACCACCGCCATTGGATCCGGATCGTCGAAACCTTTAAAATGGTTCTGGTCCCACCTAAAAATATACTCACACGTGCGGGTCAAAGTTCTAGTCAAACGTTGACCAAAAAGTCAACGCTGACATCAGCAAAGTCAACGCTAACGTCATTATGAACAGTAAGTCAACGGGTCAAAGTCAACGAGTCACCTCGCCGGAATTTCTCGCCGGAAAACTCCATTGATGCCCCAAACTTCAAACTTCGATATCTCACTCGTTTCTCAACCAAATTCGACGTTCTACCTATGTAAATCCATCTACTCGAGCCAAGGATTCTAAATATCAACCCAGAAATTTCAGAAAGTACCTGGATTTTAAGTTATGGCCATTCAAAGTTTCGGTTAGAATTCCAATCATCATTCCGGCCACCTCCAACGTCCAAATCCGTCCCAAATTGCACCTACAAGATCGTGAGAACTCAAAGAACATCATACTAAGCTTAGAATCGATCAACACCATCAAAATCAAAAACCCAAAATTTGAATCTCACGGTTTACCTTCCAAAATTCCGGCCACCGTGCATGACGGTCCTTGTCGTGGCCACCATTGGGTTCGTCTCAACATCCTTTCCAACTTTCATTCACGGGTCATAAGAAAAGGATGAAGATCAAGGGGGGTTGCAGAGCTTGTTTCTCACGGCTCACTTCTCTCAACTCTCCCTTGTGTTTGCTCACGGTTCAAAGAACAGAGAAAAAGAATGTTTGATTGATGAGGAATGAGAATGGTAAAGGATGATGATTAAAAACGGATTAAGGGAAACATGTTTCACAAATTAGGGCCTCAATCAAGGGATGATTGACACTTGTCACTCATCCAAGTGTCCACCAACACTGATCACTATTCATTATTTTAATATTATTTTAATCGAAACCTCGGTTCGTTCGATTAATCGACTTCGTTCCCGTGACCACAACTTCGTCGTCGAACCTTCGTCGTTGATTCGATCTACGTAACGGTCCGTGGCGCTCGTCCATTGGACCTTCCGAGTCAAAAGTCAACATTTGGCCATTTTCCACCAAATTACCAAAATACCCCTAGACTTCCGAACGTCATAACTTCTTCCTCGAATGTTGGAATCGAACGTGCCACCTATCTATGAACTCGTGACGTCCTGAACTACGTCACGGTCATCAGTTAAAGTCCGTTTGACCGCCCGATCAAAAAGTCTACATTTTGCCCATTTCAAGGGCAAAATGGTCATTTTGCACATTTCGTCCGATTTCACTCAACTAATCCCAGATTAGTCATTCTAAACCATAATTAATTAATATTTAATCCCGATACTCGGGACGGGTCGTTACATTAGGTGGGCCCCAGATATTTAAATTGGCCCAATGGATGAGTGACAAGTGTCACTCATCCATTACTCACTACCTCCCATACATGCACTCCCCCTCCCTTTGTTCGTGCATGTAACGACCAGGAGAGAAAATTTGGAAAATTTGAAGAAAATGACGATTTTGCCCCTGAAATTGTACGAACGGTTGACTTCTGGTTCGAGCGGTTAAACAATTTTTGATTGATGACTGTGACGTAGTTTGGGACGTCACGAGTTCATAGACAGGTGGCACGGCCGATTCCGACGTTCGAGGACAAAGTTATGATGTTTGGATGTTCAAGGGTAGTTCCGTAATTTGATTAAAGGGGCAATTTGTTGACATTGAAAACGACATGGACTTTTCACCTAATTCGAAGACCGTTGGGAAGGTCTCGAGACGTTGAATCCGTAGACAGGCGGCACGCTGAAATCAGACTTCGGATGAAAGAGTTATGATTCTAGAACGAGGAAGGGCATTTTGGTAATTATGTGAAGGAAGGGTAAAATGGTAATTGGATGGTGAAATCAAAAGGTGGTTAGTGTTATTGTTTGACTTAGCCGTGTAATTAATTAAGTGAAACAATTGTTAGCCGTTTAAATTAATTGGTAGCTGGTTAACTAATTGGGAGACACTTGTCACTAAAAAAGAACAGATGAGTGTGTGCACAGGTGTGGTTTTGGGAAGAACAGAGCACCGTTTGTCGTTTGAATTAATTGTTTTGTTTGAATTAATGAACTAAGGTAATTGTCGTGAGGAACTGAGAGAAAAGGAGAGACTGAGAGATCAAACTAGGAAGAAAAACTAAGAACATAGAGTGGAAGAAGCCCAGAAAATCGAGAAACTTAGAAAAATTGAGGGAGAATTCGAATGTTCATTTATAAGCTGAGGGGATCCAAAGTGAGGGTATAAACAGATTTCTGAGACCATTTCGAGTCTAACCATATAAAAATCGAAGGCGTTTGTTCATGTTTCGACCGGGAACTGGAGTTCCAAAATTCGTGAAAAATCGTGGTTGAGTTCAAGTGCTTAGAGGTAAGAAATTGTGCAATTCAGTTCGTATTAATGTTCCTTATACTCCTAAGATCCTTCCTGTATGAATTAATTGAATTAATAGATAAGAATTAGGTGAGTTCGAAGTTGAAATTTGTTTGAACATTCATTGGGGAATTGATGGATTAAGGGCCCGATTCATGTAATTACTAATAGATAACTTAAATTGAGATAAAATAGATGGAATTCGGTGGAAGAATTACAAGAATTGAGGTCAAATTGAAGTAGAAAAACTCGGGTCATGTCGCGGGTTCGTGACCCGTTTAGCAGAGAGTGGGGTGTAGAAGGCAACACTGTAGCACAATGTACAGGGCGCGTGACTTTCACGCGCAGCCCCTTTGGGCGGCGCGTGAGGGCGCCTGAGGCAATATCTCCGGTCAAGGTCAACATGTGATTTTATCCTTTTAATGTAACAAACATTTTGGCACTAGTTTCAAGAAAATCGGATATCGTTTCGGTAGTGTTCAATGTATCCGAAGTTTTCGTATACGTTTAAAATAGGTATTTAAATCCAAGAAAAATTGGGGAAAATTATATGAAGTATATTGGAGTGTTAGTAACCCTCGATATTGATTTTGAACAGGAATTATGATTTCTGAAATTTACAAAAAAAAGTGCAGCTCGGAAGCGGACCCTTTGGACGGTGTGTGAGTGGACTTTGTTTTCTAAATTTCAATGCATGCATAATCATTTTCTATGCTTTATATTTGTGATTTCAATGCTTATGCTTATGGTAATTACTATTTCCATATTTATACATATTTCGATATGCAATACGTAATTGCACATATTTCGAGACTATGGTTTCTTCTATGCTTTGATGATGGTTTAATGGATAATTTTATATGATTAGTGCGTATCATGTTTTGATTATGATTGTGAGTATGATTTACGGTTTTGACACGTATTTCGAGATTATTACGGATTTGTACTTTTTACGAGATTTCAAGTATGTTGTGATTTGACTATGGTTTTGGTGATTTGAGTTTGGGATTTGAAATATGATTTGATTTCAAAGATAAAAAATGAATTTTGGAAAAAGGTGATTTCGGGCTTGATGCCCAGTTCATAAAAGTGGTTTTGATGAACGAGATTTCGGATTTCGGAAACTTGAAAGTGGATTTCCGGATTTGGGTTCGGAATGGTTGTTTCGGATGCTAGCTTACGGAATGATGGTTCCGAATTCGGATTTGGAAGTGGATGGTGGATATGATTTGGGATTTGAACGTGAAATTCGAACATGAGTTAATGTGATTTCAGATTTGGTTTTGGAATGCGGCTTACCATGGATTCTGGATTTGTTATGAATTACACATGGTTTTGGGTTTAAAGACCCGGTACTATTGTTGGATCATGTTTTGGGTTTAAAAACCCGATTGATTGATGATGGGGGAGGGCCCTTGATTGATATATTTTGAGTTTAAAGACTCGGTGATTGTGATATCCCCCGAGGCCTATCAATTGTGTTTTGAGTTTAAAGACTCGTTGATATCCCAGGAAGGCCTGATTATGCACATGGTTTTGAGTTTAAAGACTCGGGCGCACTTGAGATCCAGCAACTCAATTGATTGATGTTTTCGGATGTGTTGGGCAATGGCCTGGTTTGTATGGCTTGATGATTTTTTGGGTTATGTTCTGTACTTGGATTTGGATTCATGATTTTGGACTGAGGCCCCATGTTTATGATTTCAGGCTAAGGTCGAGGTTGGGGAAAATAAATAATTTTGGTTTTCATACACGGTTCTCTTATATTAGAAATGAAATGGATTATGAAATGATTTTCGAATGCATGCATTGGTTTTACGTGGAGGGTAGAAATGTCTTTTCTGTAACATGTTTTATAACTGATTTCTTTTTGTCCACTCACACCTTTTGTGTTTTTATTGAC